>VZDJ01000346.1:6446372-6628671 GCA_008694505.1 Cyanoderma ruficeps
CCCCCCCCCCCCCCCAATTTTGGTGTGAAACTCTTTATTTAGCCACATTTGTCTTTTGCTACACTCCTTGCTGGGAGAGGAGCATGCTACGTGCTTTTCTTTCTCTGTTCTGTAGTTCTTGGGGTATTCTGTTCCCTCAGTCTCACTCCTCAGCCAGTTTGATTTTTATGACCATGTAGCTATTCCTCTGGAGAAACACAAGTCTGACTCCAGCATCTTTTTGTTCTCCTTCTCCTCATTTAGTATTCATTTTTGCTGCAATCTCCGATCTAATGAGATTGTGATCAATGCTTCCCAAGTTGCCCCTTGCCTACATGTCTTCAATCATACCTTGGCTGCATAATCTACTACACTCTTCCTTCTGTCAATTGGCGAACATATATCGTTAATGTTAAAAGCATCCTGGAACCACAAAACAAAGCTTTGTTTTCCCCTTCACTTAATAAAGTGGAATCTACCTTGGTAATTGCAGAATTTCCTTTGCATCCTTTCTCATGCAAAAGCTGTAATTTATGTGTTTATTTTCTTTTTGTGGAGTCACTTTAGAATCCAGCTCTTTCTATTTTGGAAACTCAATACATTCCAGCTTTCAGCCTACTCAAGGAAAAAAGCAAAACAAGTATGACAAAATACTCTTTCACACACAATTATCTACCAGGCAATCACTATCCCATAATATTATCTCACAAAATAACCAGTTCTCAGGCAACATTCGCTAATCCCTGCAATGTTTTTGTGTGTGTCTGTCTTATACAAGATACCCTGGATGTCACAGGTGGTAGGGAGCACCTTGGGATGCCATGGTTGGTTACCATTGTAATTAACCAACTCTAATCAGTGCTGGGCCCAGAGTGGACACCAAAGGGCTGTGATGCCAGGTGAAAACATCAAGTCTCTTCTCTGCTGGGTAGAAACCCAAGTCCAGAGCTCCTTGAGCTGTGCTGATCTGCAGCAGTGTAGGGCTTCTCTGCTTTGCCTCTGTTTATCTGGCTTTTTGACTCGGATGACTCGGATGACTGTCTTCCTTCAAAAGAAACTTAGGTGAAAATCACCTCCCCACCTTTGGCTCAGCCAAAGGCTCCTATTTAACCTACAGAAGAGAAAACCTGGGGTTTCTCTAAACAGTCATAAACAAATGAATTTTGCTCTAAGGACTGACAACAACAACAACAACAAGAGATGAGCTCCATGTCACAAAATATTTTGAGGGTTTGACTTTTTTTAAGCCTTTAAGTCATCTCTGCTCTGTCGAGTGCCTTTTTTCTTGTACATTATCTATCTTAGACTGGTAGCTTTCTGACACCTTATGTGTTATATTTGAATGCATTTTCCACAGTGTACGAGCTATGACAACACAAATCATCCAGACAGATTACAAGGGAACAGTGCAGTGCATTCTCTTTACACCACAAAGCAGGAACAGAGGAGCTGTGACTGGGGGGAGGCTGATGGAGCTCCCCTCTAGGCTCTGCCCTGCCCACCCTGAAGCACTGGGGCACTGGGGAAGAGCCAGCATTTCACTTCCAGGACTTCAGGGGCTTTGGGGTTCCGCACAGGAGATGAAACCAATTTATGATCAGACCTCTGCACATCTGTGCCATTATGGAAAGGTAATAAATATCAGGAAAGGAAAGGATATCACACACTCAATTTGAGAAAAACTGAAAGTCCTATGCCACAGGCCAAATATAGAACTCCATTAACTATTGTGAAGCACTGTTGATGAGGAGAGTAAAAGAACAGCCCAGGAGGAAATTAATAATTCTGTATTAAGTGCAGAGCTTGGATGGTGTTTGGTAAATAAAGCCTGAGGTCATGCATTGACTGATGGGGAAAACAAAATATTGAATAACCACCAGTTCAGCAAACACTATCCACCCTGTGCAGGGAAGGAAGAATTTTGCCTATGGATTAAGGAGAATATTGTCACCCAAACAAAAAATAAAATTGCATCCAAATGTTATGCGCACAAAAGAGCCAAATAAATTTCCACAGTAGCCTCAGTTACTCTGTTCCCTAATTTCTGGCTCTTCACATTTTTCTCTGAATGTGGTTCTTTTATATATTTCCTTATGAAGTTGGTACCTTTTTGTTACTGTTTTAATGAGAAAGTGTAAAAAACAAGCAGCTTACATGAACATAAATCAGCTTCAACATCATGCAAGTTTATTTCAATTGCTAAATCTTCTGGTTCCAGCAAGGCTTGTAGGTTAATTATAGCATGTCACAGGAGAAAAAAGACCTGGATCATTCTGCTAAAGGACAGATAAAGGCTGTCTCTAGGCCCCTAATAACTTAGAGGTGGCTGGCCCAAGCATCACCCTTCTCCATCCTCATGCTGGTGCTTACAGAGGAGTGCAGATAGGTCTCCTTCCCTCACACAGGGACTGTCCTGGTGCTCCTGCTGAGCCTGAGCTGCTGCTGCTGCTCCTGAGCTGATGGCCAGACCATGGCCTTCTCAGTGTTCATCTTCAGTCTTCCCAACAGCAGGAACCCAGGAATAAAAAAAGTCTCAAAACTCATATCTCATCTGAAGCTCTAGCTGGCATTTTGGAAAGGACGGAAGGAAGCACAAGGAAAAGAAGCAGCAGAATTTCCTCTGGTTGGAGTCTTTTATTTGATAACATTCAAAAGTCTTTTGCACAAGATAGGCAGCTCAGAGCTTCTAAAGATGAAGATGAAAACAAAGATGACAAAGAAAAGGAAGAGAGGGAGGTAGAAGAGGTTATCACAAAAAAAAACCTGGAAAAGTACACAAAGGATGTTTCATTACATGATCCACCATACTTTTCACACAAATCAACAAGACAGACTGCTTAAACAGGGCTTTACAGAGCCAAAATTGTACATAATAAATGACATAATTTATTATGCTAAATAAATTTTGCTAATGCAAAATTAGCAACACATACCATTAATGGAGAATCCTCTGGAGGTGAGTGTGGAAACTGATAAAGAGGTGTCAGAAGTGAAAAGAGTTGGTGAAAGGAACTGAGACAGCACAGGGCTGGAGAGCTGGGAAGTGCAGGCAGACACCAAGCCATGAAAGCAATGACAAGAAACAGAAGTCTGCCCCAGAAGAGCCTCTAAGCTCAGCGGGTAACTCAAAATTTAAAGATTCCAAGGGTTGATTTTAGTATTTTACAACATAAGCAAACTACTTGGAATTAATCAGATTATACAACAAACAATGTCACTCAACACAAAGATTGGAAACTAGGATCAATATAAATCTGTGTACCCTCTTTCAGAGAAGTGATCATAGAAGCTAATGAAATGCAGATAAGTGCATTAGGTTTTCCTCTTTTCATGCACCCTCTTATCCTGTCATTTAAAACTCAAAATCAATCTGAGTTACCTTAAGTGGCAATACTGTGTCTTTAATCCTTGATGCATTTGTTGTGAAATATAGTCAAAATAATAATTTGAAAGGGAAATTTGAAAATGTCAGATAGTAAATGCATATTTTACTTATTTTAATGTTTGTTGATTTGAGGCTTTGAGGCCAACACGGTAAATATTCGGTTTGGCTGGCACAAACTGTGCAGGAATCTAATAGAAAGCAATATTGTTGAAAATGGATATCAATTGAAAACAGAGAGCAGTGTCAACTATTCCCCACTGGGAGCAGACAACAATAAAACCAGTCAAGCATTACACAGTTGAGCCTGCCAAATGTCATTAGAGTGTAGAAAAAAAGTAAAGGCACATACGAGGGGGGGAGGGGCGGGGAAATTTGGTGTGGGTGTTGAAGGGGGGAAGCACTCGCCTTATTTATATTTTTCTCCTGGACAATTTAGTAACATAAAACTAGGGGGAGGGGGTGTGGTGGTGCTGGACACAGACACGATGGGATGGCGGACCCCAAAGTTTAAATTTAATATAATGGTGTTGTCAGATAATTCAGGAAAACAGGGAAACATATCATCCTATTGTGAACTAAGAACACCAGAAAGATAAAGCAACACAGTTTAATGTCTCTCAATTGCACGGCAAATTACACTGGAGTACAATTTTAATTTTTAAATATCTTTTCGTTTTCATAAGTCTTAATACCGAGATTACAGTATTAGGTGGGATAATTAGGACAATTTATTTTTTAAGCTCTGCCAAAACAACAATTAAAAACAACAAAACCAAACACAAGCCCCAATCCACGAGGACGGGATTTTTACACCGCACGGCTGAGGGGCAGATTCGCAGCTCGAAGCAAGCCGCGGCTGGGGGAGCGGCGGGGGCAGGGAGGATGCGGAGCTCTGCCCGCGCTCGGCGCCGCCCGCTCGGCGGACAAAGGGCGGCGGCGGCGCTCCCGCGGCGCGGCCTGCAGCTCCCCCTAGCGCCCTGCCCTGCCCTGCCCGGCCAGCCCTGCCCGGCCTGCCCTGCCCTGCCCGGGCTGCCTGGCCCTGCCCTNCGCACCCCGCACCAGCATCACACCGCGAACCACGCAAGCATCACTTCCAACAGCCAGGGTGCCTTGCAGCACCAGAAACCTTCTTTCTCGGCTCCTTACAGAAGTTCTGTAAAATCGCCAGGTTTTAGCTGAAATTGTGACTCCTTTTGTAGGCGGAGAAATCGTGGAGAGATAATTCTGAGTTCTTTGACATTAACTTTCTTTGAGACACGGGGACTTACAGGTCTCAAAAGTCACGGCACCAGATAATGTTTCTTCCCAGAACTCAGATTTTGTGTGTGCTTTTACCCTCCGCACAGATAAGCAGGTCCACCATTCAGACAGCCCTTGTTCTGCTGTGTGTGCCTATGCACATTTCTTGTGGATCCAGGTTTTCCCCATTCCTCTCAGTACCAACTAACCTTCCAAAACAGGAGTTTATGCTTCACTGACTGCAAGCTGAGTTTGACTAAAGGACCTTGCACTTGAGGAGTAAACTCCTGAGACATATTATTTTTTACTTCCATAATTAATGTCTGGTGATAGACACACAGTCTACAGAGGGCCTCACTTCTCTATCTGCTTCAGAGTCTGAAGTTCTTCTCCCCTAACAGCAAAATGTGTTCCCGAGCTCTTCCCTGCCCATCTCTGCAGATCCCCACCAGTGTTCCTGCAACTCAGGTAAGCAGGGAAGACCCACCTGTTTAAAACTCATGCTGACCAGCTACTACTCTTACTGGGGAGTACCTGACTTTTATAGGGCATTTGAGTCTTTCGGAAATGCCGAGAGGAGGATGTTACATCGCTCAGGGTACCACAGGCCTCAAGTCAAATGCAATCATCACTACAAAAGAAACTTCATTGTTTACTCAGTTCAAAGACTCTGTTAAGAGAAATTATAATCTGCAGAGCTCTGCAGTGTGTTTATTTGCAAAGTCAGTTGTCTACATAGTTGCATAGTAAAAATGCAGGTCAAAATAGCTGGGTAGAGATAAAGCATGTAAAGCGCAGATCAAAACTACCTTTATCATGTGGTAATATAGTTGTTAGATCAGAACTATGTGTCTGAACTAAAAGAGTCTGCATCCTGTTAAAATTCCCACATCCCCATGGCAAATTTTATTTCCTTTTGAATTCAGTTGTAAAAATTGGAAGCAAGGAAATTCACAGGCCAAAACACTGTCTAGATAACATTAAGGGGCATGTTGCTTCCAAAGCCTTGCGTGGGTTTTAGCCACATGTCTCCCACTGATTTTAATGGGATTTGCATGGCTAAAATCCTGTGCAATGCTTTGAAAATGTATCCCTAAGGGTCTGTCATGAATTCATAAAGCCCCAGAATTTCTGAGTTAAAACCAAAATGCAGTGTTGGCTGATTTTAAAGGCTTGTTACCACTCTCCTAATTAAAATACAGCTTCGTTTGGTAAAAGGTCTATTCTGCTTTGAATATAACGTATATGTGTTTAATATAATTCCAGTATGTGTATAATTTATATGGTTGTGTTATTTACACTACAAAAGAGTTGTGTTATATGCAACTTCTAATTTTCATAACACTTCCATTATACATTGGGTAGTAAGCTCCAAACAATGAATGAAATTGCTACTGTTCTTTCAATGAGCTCGTAAATGTCACTGAAGAAATTGCCATCATGTTAAGGGTGAGTTGGTTTTGTGGTACACTTATTGACAGAACAGTTTGTTCTCATATAAGATTACAACATTTTCTTTAAAATGTTTTACATGGTATTATATCATTAAGGATCAAGAAAAGTAGGAACACAAATCAATACCTCACAAAATGTTTGGTTTCTGACGAATGCACAAAATTAAGGAAAGCCAATGGAAAGGCTGCTCTTCTTCCATTCCTGTGCCTCACAGGAAGGATCTCAGGTCACCATTGTCACTATATTAAGTGGTCCATGAACAGCCAGTATATCAGGTCAGCAAAAGCAAACTGGTACCACAGACTGTAAGCCAGTTCCTTAATGCTTTGCATTACTACGCCCACCAAATTTGCAGGTTTATCTTCATTTTCAACACTCCTAATCTGTTCTTTCATTCCTCTTTGTTTTCACATTAGAGTTGGGTAATTTTATATTTTATTATCTTCAGATAGAAGAACACCCTAGTCCTCTATATCTACCAAGATATACAGGCATTTTAGCACATCCTGACTTGTCATATTAGATATTCAATAGATGGTTATTGATCACACATAAACAAATCTGATTTTTTTGTCAGCAAACACAGCTCAATACTTGCCAGCAAAATGGGTAGGTATAATAAACTTCAACCCAGCTTTGCAATCTGGTCTATTTCTTGTGTTAAGCTTAAAAAATCATGGAACCACAAAACAGATATGGATGGAAGGGGCCACAGTAGGTCATCTAGTCCAACCTCCCTGCTTAAGCAAGGTCATCCCAGAACATTGCACAGGATTGCATCCAGACAGTTCTTGTATATTTCCAATGGGGGAGACTCCATGACCTCTCTTGCTAGAGAAGTGATTTGGTTATTTTTGCTGATCACCAAAATCACCAAAACCTCCTTCACCCTTGCTACAAGATCAAACATTTTGGGAGCATTAGTTTTAAAAGCAGAATCCAGAAAGAATCAGCTTTCCAGGTTCCAAATTAAGTAACAGTAAAGCACAGCAAACTTGCTTGACATCATCAGCTGAACTAGCCCAATATGCAAAAGCAAATTACCTTACAGCAGTCCAGCCCTTTAAAAATTTCTTATTTCGTATTTTTCTACCAAGAGGACTCTTAATGTATGGAAGTTACCCTGCAGCATGAGCAATCCCTGGCAAGTATTCTTTAATGAGGACTGGTTCCATAGCTCAGTGGTCCACAAACTGTAGCCCATGGCTCCGTGGTGGCCCAAAAGCCTTGGATAATGAACAGAAAAATATACCAACTTACATTGTGTCCAAACATGCCATGCTTTTATTTTCAATGTAGTTGTCCTGATTTTCCAGGAGGAAGTTTTCAGCTAAGTGTAATTTGCACGTTCGCTCTGGGCCTTTCTTTGAAAAATGCCCTGGTATGTTCCTCAAAGGGCACATGGCAGCTGAGGGTTAAAGGTGGTTCACTGGTCTAGAAAAGCCTTGGGGCCATTGCCTTAGCTGATTCTGGGCAATGTATATTTACTGAAATCGTCAATCCTTGCATTTTAACTCTGATACTCATTACCATTCTTTTCAAATACCATAAAAATTAAAGATAACAGTGCATCAACCCTGAAAGGCAATATCCCTTGGCCTCACATATGCATAAGATTTCTCCTTCTCTCCTTTTTTCTTTTCCTTTCTTCCTTCCCTCTAATCTCTCTCCTCATTGATTGCTCTTTGATAAACAATAACATACAAGATGCAAAACTCACGCAGGCAATCAAATACACAAAGTAAAACCATACAAGAGGTAGTGTCGATGCACTGCTGTGAGTTGCCCTCTTCACTTGTTTTATTCTTAATTTAGATCCCTAAGGAATTTTTCTGTTTGCCAGAGACGCATTGCACATTCTGATTGAACATGTTCTAATTCTTCCATGGGAAAAAAGACATGGGAAAAAAAACAAAAACAAAAACAAAAAATAAAACAAAATCACAACCTCTTTGATTTTTAAAAGAAAATTGTAATCTGTATTGTCAGGTCAGAGTTTGCCTTTGTCAGCAAAGCTGGAAGAATATGTTCTGATCAAATATTTGGGTATGTGCTTTTCATCCTGAAGATGAGGACCTAAGCTCCTGACATATCTTGGACAGTGGCCAAGTTTAGACCCCTAATATTTTAAAACAATCACCACCTGTTTCAAAGGGTGGGGAAAAGACACCTTGCTGATCACTAGTTTATGATGAGCAAAATCTTTTACTGCATCAAACTGAAATGTAATAGGTGCAAGACAATTTAAATCTTGCACTAAGCACTTCATTACCTGCAGGCTTCTATGTTTGTTTTTATTTCCTGCCAAAAACATACCCATACAATGCTTTTCCAGATCTCTGAGTCAGCTACTTTGTCTGTTGCTTAAGCCATGTAAAGCCTGTCATTTTCAGCCTTTTGATATGATCTGAACAGGATGTGTGTGTATATACACATCCATTATTAGATATATACATTTGCAAAGCAGAAATATCTGTATGGCTATTCTGGAAATTCTTACAGCTGTAATACCCATTCAACTTCTACAACAGTATTTTAGAATAAAGGCTGTCCCAGATCCATCCATATTCATTTCAGACCCAAGAAGATTTTAAACAAGGTGTCATCCATCTTTAGGAACAATGGATAACTTTTTTCAGACCATCAGTTGCAAAGGAAAAATGTGCCTTTGAAGACACATGAAGTGGGAGCTGAGTGGACATCATCAGAGAGCAGCACTGCCCATTCAGTTGCTTTTCCAGCCAACAAGTTTCCCCCAGTACTGCTTAACTGTAAATGCAGCACATCTCCCTTGATTCCATCAGGACCATCAGATTATTTTTCATTCTCCAAATAAAACAAGGTTTTAGTTGCCCTTGACTTTCCTTCAAAGGTCCCAGCTGGCCTAAAGCAGCAAACAAATGAAAAGATAGTTTGATGGTTAGATGGTTTATTTCAGGCTGCCAGTAGGTCCCAGGAGATGGTCTGAGAAGCACCAAGTTGTCTAGGATGAGCTGGGTTCAGGTGTTTGGGAAAACATGAAAGTAAAGCTAGTTTAGTGGGCAAAAGTGAGGAGGAGGATTTCCTGCAGCAGCCACAAAGATGGGGCCAAATCTCAGCAGTGGGACACAGACCCATATCATGGGGCCATTCTGAGATGCCCAGGGGTGGCTCCCTGCATGGCCTAGGAGGGCTCAGTTACAGGTGGGCCTGTGGGACCAAGCCCTCCAGGGCAGGAGATTCATGCATGGCTGCTAATTAGAGGTTTCTAGATTCATTAAGGCATTGCCTGGGGACTGCCCTCACATGGTCTGCTTTACTGGAACAGGGTAATATCCCCTACAGGAGATGGCATCTCTTCTGTGCTTCTCCAAGCAGTCAGAGGTTCAAGCTTCTTTCTGTTAACCCAAGGGACTCCTGCTCAGCACTCACTGCACCTCCCCAGAGAAAGGGCCTACGTCTCTCATCCCACCTTTGAGCAATAGCTCCGGCTTGGATACTTTTCATCCTTCTAAAAATGCCATATGTCCTCCCCCTAACAACTCTTTAGGCAAAAATTGAGTTCTGACCAAAAAAAAATAAAGAAATATTTTTTCTTTTTTCTATTTATTAAAAGAGATGTCCTTTTAATAAGCTGTAGGATGTACTTCTTTTACCTACTCAAAGTAATTTACTGGGCAAAAAAGAAGAAAAAAAGACCCTGGTTTTTTTCCTCTCCACAGAATCTAGCAGACGTGCCTCAGAACATTCCAAAAGAAATGGTAATAGAAGAGTATATTGTGGCTCCACATTTTTGAGGGCTTTCATGAATTGTGAGAATGATTGTCCGTGCATGTAGATTCAAAGATGGGCTTTTTTTCTTAACGCTCCCTGAACAGCACAGTCCATATTTGACAAGTTAGAAGCATTAGAGAATAAATTCACAGAGATGAAAATAGAATTTCCAAAAAAGTTTTCCTTAGACTTCAAAGCAGATAAAAAGAATTCAAGGAAGTTTGATCTTTATTTTATAAGTATGTACAAGAGAAAGAGAGAACGAAGGCAACAGTCAAAGAAAAGTCTAGTTTAATATTTCTCTTGTGGGCATACATAATGAGAAGTGGAACGCCACAATTCCTCTGTGCTCGTAGGGTTGCAATTCACTGCCATAAAATTATATCTAGCTTCTTAGAAAATTCCTTCACTTCTCTGTTCTTGTCTGAAGTATGACAACTTGCTCTTGAGGCTTACAGATGTTGAGCTGTACTGGATGGATTATTCATAGAAAAATTAAAACCTAACAGAGATGTAATCCTTCCTTAAGTTTCCCACCTGAAAGGCAGTATATTTTCTCTAGAAAAACTAAGAGAGAAATTAATTTTTAAAGCAAAACCTTGTAAAGGTTTCTAATTCACAGAAAATCAGACAAAAAGTCTGATTGGGTGAATAGTGTTCCTATTTGAGCAAAAGAGCACTTCAACATTCTAGCATTTGCAAAAAAACTGATCTGAGTGTTTATAAAATGACAAACAATACAGAAAGAGATAAGAGTGCAAAGAAAAAATCAGAATTAAGCAGAATGCTTTTTTCCAGAGGTTTTATTTTTAAAAATCTGGTTTTTTCATAGGTCAGTGTCTGGTCAGGCTAATTGTACCCATACCAGGAAACTAAATAATGGCTGGGACTTCTTCCAGCTGTGGTGTTCCATCAGCTGTCCAAATAAATTGTCCCCAGCAGAACTTTGGCCCAGGCCAATAAGAACTCTTTCAAACAGGTTCTGGGCATGGTTTGGGAGCTATTGTGGCCAGGAACAATTTATGGATATATTTTTGGATATAATAACCCTATGCAGAAGAGAATATATTAATACAAGTGCAACCTATTTTGTGCTGGTTTGCTCAAAAACCAAAGAAGAGTGACAGTTACATTTCATTTGCCTGTATGAACCTGACAACTTGATCTGTATCATGTCAAAGCAGAAACCTGATAAACCAACCTCAGTGACTATAGGTGTGAGAGTGCAGGGATACACTCAGCTGATAAGTACCAAGACAATATTTTACTCAATATCTTCCTAGAACAGAGTAAGTATGTCTTTTCAGAGGCTCATTGAAGTACCACAATTTGACATGAGATACTTTTGAATTTTTAAAACCTCATGCAAATATGATTATTGGCAAAAAGATGCAGATAATAAAAATGCAACAGCTCTATCATACCATGGACTGCTGCAAAGATACAAAGATACAGGACAAGCCAGCTCTGAACTAGACCACATTGGTGCATCACGTACCACATGGACACAAGAAACTGGAGTCGACACCAGCTCAGGCTTATCCAGCAGTTTTGGTGCACCTTAGTGACCAGCAAGTCACTCCAGAGAATGCTGGAGAGTGTGCCAGTGCAAACTGGGGGAGCACTGGGGCACATAATATTTGCTGCATGAGAGCTCAGTTCAGAAAGCACCTGAAGTAAACGTTACTAAGGTTATTTATCCCATGAGAGTCATACAACTAACAAAATATTTGAGGACTGAGGTGAAATTTTGATAGTTAATTAAATATATACTTGATGGCTCTGTTGATTATACTACTTATCAAAATACAAACATGTTTATGCTTTTTAACGTATAGTCTTTTTCATGAAAATGCACAACTGAGGAAAAATGTGGAATGTCTACAGTAAGTCTCAGGCTTCTTTCATAGTTGCAGCAAGACCCTCACATCTTTTGTTGGTAGAAAGGACTCTGGATGTTATGAGCAGCTATGTCTGATGCACGCAGTTATGCAGCTATTTTGGTGATAGATGTGTTACTCACTCAACTTGCATGAACGACCGAGGGTTTTATTAGGCATATTGAAAGTGAGTGTTTTGAGCTGTGATGATTTTTTAAGGCATGATGAAGGGTCCCATCTACCCTAATCAACTTTGCATAGCTGGGGCTCAACTTCCAGTGTTGTCTTTCATCAGTGCAAGTGTCAGTCACTGGCCAACGCGTTGCCCACAGCCCTCTGCCCTCATTTCTTCATGGCGGGATGCATGTTGTTCTTTCAGGACAATTTCTTTTCGCCTGCTTTCCCAGCTTGCTTGGCCATGACAGGTCTGCCCCGGTTATGGCATTCACCATATGGCTGGGCTTGGCTCCACCCTATCTTTTAATAATTCCATCTCACTGACCATCCCCCTTGCATTGCTTTCACTGAGGGCATTTCAGAATTCAGCCCCAAACTATTGGTTCTGACTAGCTTACCCATGTTAAATCTGAAAATATTAGCATTCATTTTCCGCTCGGTGATAGCCCCTGAAGTGACCTTAGTAGGTTATGTCTCATTTCATATATTTTCCTCCTATGGTAAATTGATACAGTGTTGATACAGCTACAGCTATTAAGTCACAGCTTGAATTCAGATAAATGCATTTTGAAACATGGTTTTAGAATATCACGTAATTTATAGACATTTTTTCTCTCCTTTTCTTCACATTTCTGTATTGAAAATACACAAAAACATTTTCAAAATCTACCAAATTTTCCAGAAAATGCAAATATGGAAAAATAAATACATGTGAGTATGTACAGAATGGACTACAGACCTCCATATGTTCTGAAGGATTGGTGCAAAGTCACAATCCAAGTTAAAAAACGAACTAGAGAAATATTTGCAAGAATATTTTTTAATATAAAGTCTACCATTTTTTAAGCTATTGAAAGGCAGAGATGGAGACCTGCTAACTTATTTTCATCTATGAGAAAGGAGAGCACTTTGAAAAGTGAAAGCCATTCAGCAATCTTTTATGATTACAACAACTGTAAATATATTACTTGCATTATAATGTTTTTAATTACTATTTTGACATCTTTTTGGTTGCATAGTTAATACAAATTATACTTTTTTACCTAAGTCTGTTTGTTCACACACTTGGGATCATATGAGGCTGTTCCTGCATAATCTGAGCTTCATGTTAAGGCAAAGAACTTTGCTATTGCACTATTTTGGAAAAATTGCCCACAGCCATGGTTTGGCCTGCTTAGGCATACACATCCATATAGTTTTAATTACCTCTGTACATGCTATTTCCCGTAAGGCTCTGGCCTCACACAACACAGAGGATGAATAGCAATCACCATCCCAATGCCTGTTCACTGTTTCTTTAATCTGGTCAATGCTTTGTGTCCTATGAAATGAGAAAACAAGGCTTCTTTCCTTATGAGCTTTGCCAGGGCACCAATCACTTTAATATCAAGCAAAGTGATAAAGCTGAGAAAGAAACAACATGATCCCTCTTGCATGGAGAGGGATGGAAGTGATCCTACTCCTGTGTACAGGCAGGATGGTCATGCACAGATGGATTAAACAGCATCCCTCAATTTAGGGTGCACAGTTTGTTCAGTTACAACTTCATTTTATCCATGTTTATACACATGATGTTTCAATGCCCAGCTCCTGCCCACAGCTGTCCATAGGACAGAGCTGCCAATCCTTTGGTTTCTCATGAGGAGCAAGCTGAGGGTAAGGACTGTGGCCAGTCTCACAACAGTACAAAGAACAAAATCCACAATCAGGAGGCTCCAGTGGGATGAAAAACCTCTCAGCTTGGTTCCCTCCCCTATTTGCTCTCTTCCCTGGGCTCAGCAACCTGCTGGGGTGATTGGAGACAAAAATTCTGCTTAGGGTTCTTTCCACCCTGCTCCCTTGTGGCAGGACAGGGGAAGGAGGTGGGCTCTCCTCCGGTCCCCATGCCCTCCATGCAGGGGAGAGACAGCACTGCCAGAAAGTCTGGAAAGGGGTGACCCCATAACTGTAAAAATTCCTAATAGTAACCAAAAACCTCATTCATTCTGTTCTTAAAAATTACCACGAGGTTTCTGCTGGGAGAGGAGTTTTCTCTGAAACCTTTTTTTAATAAAAGACTGCACTTTAACCTTTATGTCCTCTTTTAAGTGATGTAAAAAACATTGCTTTGTGCCAGCATTTGAAATGTGGCATAATTTCAAGTAAAACAACAAAATAAAATTCTTTAATGAGTAATATAAAGAACCTGAAATCAGTGCAGCTCTTCACATATAGTTACAGATATATGTACACAACACACCAAGAAGTATAGCTATATGGCAAGATAGCCAAATTCCTTATAACTATGTATTTACAATTTACCTGTAGAATATTATAAGAGCCTGTTTAAGAATTATATACTCTTTATCTAGCACCATTTGACTGCATGTGTTTCTGTTCTGGTTTATTGCATATCAGCTAATCGCATAATTCGGCTGGATGCATGCTAAATTGAAGTCCAAATGCTGCTCACCACAGTGTAATCCCTCTGGATAAATGAATAGTCAGTATACCCACTGGACTGCATTCCACCATCACTACTTTGTAAACAGCTGTTAGCATGTGTTGTAAAAGAGAAGAAAAAATCTGTTATTGCTACGTGGTTCCTTCATCAAAATCTTCACTGCACTGGTGAGAGGAATGTGCAAAACATTACAATGAGCTGAAAAAGCACTAAAATCCTTAGCCCTTTCCATAGGAGGTGCTGCTTCAAGAGCACAGGCAGCAGAAGCACACACCTGAGACAAGGCACAGGAAGCCCTAGAGGTCCCACCAGTGATTCCTGCAGACCAAACCACAGCTCTGATTAGGTCTTGACAGACTACACAGACAAAATGTCGCGCCTACAAGTCCTGTCCTGATTTGTGCATGTTTACAAGATGAGACAAATCAAAGTAAAGCAAAGCAAGTGAGAAGAAGGTGTCTTTTCCATCTGCTACCATGGAACAGCTTCCCCCCATCTGGCTCCCACTTCCTGCAGCACACAGGTTGTCCTTGCTTTTCAAAAGAGCAAGCAGCAACCAACAGGTTTGGGTTTTTGTAGAAGCTTTGTGAAGCCATGTTTTGTTTCTGAGTTTTTGTCTAGGCGGGCAAAGGGGGTGAGTAACAGCGCAAGGGGGGGTGAGTAACAACTTAGGGCAGAGGTGAGAAGGTCGTGGCAGCCGAGAGAGCAGCCGTGGACAAAGGGGAAATGCTGATGTGGAGAAAGGTGTCCCAAGCAGAGTCTGCAAGCATGGTGGGAGGGAGTCCTTGCGTGCTTCACCTCCGGCCTTCAGAGTGTGGCTGGCCGAGAGGCCGCAGGCTCAGCATTCCGTCTGCCGTCCCTCCAGGGATGCCTCGCAGCAAAGCTGGCTGCATCAACATCCTTAACAGCAGAGTGCCAGTCTGAGCAGCTGATCATAATGGTTCCCTTCTGGCCTGAAATTCCATGAAATCTTTCTAATTCTGTCTTTACAGCCATGGGGTATTGCACAAAGGCAATATTCCCCAAACACTACATTTTTAATCCTTTCTTTAGTATTAATTTTCCTTTGATCCTATGACCAACAAGTGTTTGGATTTCCTTTTTCCATCTTCTGCCTCCTTTTTTTCCCCACTGAATGATTTAATTCTTGAAGCCAGATTTGAGAAATCTGAAGCTGGAGTTTTCCATGCCAGGAGGGCTGAGGCAAGTCCCTCTCAAACTGCGCTTCAGCATCTGTTGTTCTTTCCATGTCCTTCGGGGAATTTACTAAAGGGGATTAAATGGCAACTAATATACAGATGTAGAGTAGGTGTGTCAAAGGTATCTTACTCTTTACTTGCTATCAGCATATCAAATCTGAATGCAGCCACCAGAAGCCACTCTTCATTGCTCAGGCTCCTAACACACTCAAGTGAGGAAAAGGAGGGACATAATGTGACTTTGCTGTAAGTGAGATTCTCATCACTGAGGCCAAGAGCATGGCAGGATTACAAAAAAGAGTTATACAGTTCACTGAAAAGTGGAAATATCCATACTGATATTAGATAAACAGAAAAATTAAGAGTCTGACATTCCTATGGTGCAGGGCAATGGCTGCACAGACAGATATGAAAGTTGTATTTTCCCTAGAAGTAGATCATTAGGATAATTGTTTACAAGATTTCCTATGCCCTGCTCTGAAATATCTCCTATAGCCACAGTGTCCATGTCTGATGGTCCTATGTTTGGAGTCAAGGTGGGACATCTTCCTCTGCTTCTAATTTAGGTGTGGTGATTATATATTGGAAATTAGCTGTGCATTCCCTCTAATTCGTTTTGCTTCAAGGATGTTCACATCTCCGTGGTTCTATTTCCACTGGCAATGCAGGAGATTACTTCACTGGCAGAAGAGCTCATTAGAATTATGATATTTACTGGAATATCAGTGACTGGTTTTTTTCTAGAGTCGGATGAATATTGTGACTTACTTGCCAGGGCAAGGCTGAGGAGCATCTGAAATGCCATACACTGACTAATCCTCATGAACTGCCTGTCAATAAGAGTTGGGAAATTCTGGGATAAATTCTCACATACATTTAATATAACTCCAAGTTACTCATGCCTAACTTCACAATGGGAAAATTACTTGCATATGTCAAAGGTATTTTTTCAGGCATGGTTCTGTTTTAAAATTCCAACTAATATTTTAACATGTAGCACAGCCTTTAAAGCTACATTAAAATAACAAAAGTGACCAGGAAAATCCAGCTGGGAATTCTGTTGTAATTTTAATTCAGATGTATTATATATCTTCTGCATTTCACAATATGCAACCATTATTCTGTAAAGAGCTAAGCATGTGTTTAAATTTATACATTTTGAGTTTTAATGAGAACTCATAGAGTGTAAAGTTAAGCATACGTAAAATCAGATTAAGAGTTAGTGTTAACACTAGAGTGGTACATTCAAACTCTGGAGAGACAAAAAAACCCAAACACATATTATAGATGAGAAAATTTTGCTGAATTAACTTTTAACTCCGGGTGGTATTTTTATTTTTTAGAACACAATCTTCAGCCGCAGTATTAAGCAGAATAATACTGTGCTTTCTTGCTCCATTTTCTCTGTATGAAGCAGTTTTTGGATATAATCTGTCCCTTTTTTATGAGAAAACATACTCCTAAATATAAGTGTCTGCTTGTGGATCCTATTTTTCATATTATTGCATCACCTGACTTTTTTAAGACTCCAACTTATCTGATCACCTTTCCCAAGGCAATCCATTATCCTGCCATTGATACTCCTACCACAAGGATTTTTTTCAAATTAATTAATTTTATAGTAAAGAGGAGATTGTGGGTTTAAATAAAGGTGAATATTTTGTAGGGGCATGACTCATCTTACTTAAGCAGCAGAGGCCATGAGAGAGAAATGTAGCCTTTTCCAATCAGGAGTTCTAGTGGTATCATATCCACTAATTAATTGATCTTATTCCTCTGCATGTTCCCCACACAGAAGGTAGCTCTCTTCTTCTAGGTCAGAATAATTCATGTTCTTAATCTCAGTTCTCTGGAATAAAGTTTTCTGCCATGGGACAGGCCAGTGCTTGGAGCAGTAGTACCTTTATTTTCTGAAGTCTTTCTTGGAGCTTCTCTAACGTGCTTACTCACGGCAGTGAAGGCAACAGCAGCAGTTCAGCATTTCAGCTCTGAGTGTGCATGGACCCTCACGAGGAGCTTCTCAGTGCCTTTGTCTTTGGGACATTTGTTTCCACATGTGTGCCACAGGGTCATCCCACAAGTATTTTTCCTTTGGCTATTGCCCTGGTCACTATCATTTGAGGTTACCACATTAGTCCAACTCTGCAAGCCTCCTTCAGGAATATTCTTTCAAGCACAGAACCCCTGGGATGTACATCTTCAAACATTTTAATCCAGCAGCAGTATGATTTAGATGTGCATGCACATAAACAGTATTCGCCTCCTCCATCCACAGTCTAGCAAGAGAGAGAAAGGTGGCCATGAGCTTGCAGGAATGGTGCAGCACTGGAAGGATGGAAGCCTTGAGACAATCTACTCGAGCCACCTTCCTTCTCCATCCAAACATGGCATTTGGGCTGGGACTCCCCATCCAGCCCCTCACATCCCCTCCCCCAAAGTAGGTGGTCCCATCCTTCCTGCCCCACTGCCCTGAATACCTTCTTCCTTCCTGTCCTCTTCCTCATCAGTTGTAGCCACCATGAGATGATGGTGTCTTCCAGTCACCTCATCCCCATCCCTCTACCAGTCCCTTCATGGAGAGATTAATACCTGGATTTGGTTTGTTCTCTGCCCTTCAGGTCTCTTCGAAAACTTCCTTTCCCAGAAAGTCTTCCTATTTCATTTCAGCCATGGCAGATGTGCCCCTTCAAAAAGGGCACAAAAACAAGCAAGGGCTGTGGGGGAGTGGGAGGGAAGGAGGGTGATCGTGCTCCAGCTTCATGGGCCACTTCAGGATTTTATTATTTATCTGTGTAGGCAAATAACATGAAAAAATTGAGAATATATTGAACATGCACACTTTCTCAGCTAAATGTTTACTGGTTTTTGTCTTATGGAGATAATGCTGATTTTACTAACAGGGGTGTGATCTCAAATCTCATTCCTGGCTTTTAACTATGTATAATAATTCAGTTCACCCATTTATCCCTTTAACACAACATTTAGGTTAAGCAGTAGGCCTAAGGGGAACAAGTTATTACTAGCCTGTTTTTTATTTTTCTTTGATGTCCTCGATTCTATTCTCATTCATGTATTGGGGTGTGCAGCAAATGAACCTTAAGCATTTATTTTATTTACTAATTTTGCTTACTAGCATTATCAAAAGAGTGGAGCAGCTGCAAGCTTCACAGATTGAGCATACATCTGAACATTTAACGGCCCCGGTTTATCCTGGCTTCAAGGCATCACAATATAATATTCACTGACATGAAAGCCAAAGAAAGGATGTCATGGGAAGTCTGAGAGTCATGCTGTGAGAGGGTATGTACTGCAAGACCCTCACTCCATTGGCTTCTAATAGGCTAAGTATTGATATGCAAATGAAAGAGGAGCTTGTGTGTGGCCTTTTAATACAGTCACTAAGCATCAGTTCAGAAAAAAAATAGTAGGATAGCTCCTCTTATATTTCTGCCTACAGATGCGCAAAAACCAAAATGGATGTGTTTTCACTCAGCTGCTTTCACTCAGCCATTGCTGGAAATCTATGCAATGAAAGCTGAAAAATTCTGATCCAGATTTCAGACACCAAGTGCTGAGGTAGGCTGATAAGCAGAAGTGGGTTAACCCATGCAGGGAGGGTTAAAAAAAAATCAGTTCCTTCATTCCTAACATTCCTCCCTGGGAGCAATACATGTGCCTGTGGAAGATTAGGTGCTGGGTTGCCATCTCTGAAAATAGAAATATGTTTGGAAGGTAGCAGAAAGAGGGGCCCAAAGGGCATCTCCAAGGAGGCTTTGACTCTGCTGGTTCTGACACACACAGATAATTCCTATTTCAAGTTCGAAGCAGGAGCAGCAGATGACAGGAAAGCAGCTGTTAGTTTATCTTGTAAACAAGCCCCAGCGTGCCACCAGATTATGACAGGGCTTCAGGTTGGAGATGGCCCTAGACAGCTAAAAGAGTGAAGTGTTCAAAAGATAGAATTGCTTCTGAGAGCACCATTACCCAGCTACTCAAATACCACAACAGGCCTGAAAGTCCCAAACTAGTGAGGACGCTGGAAGCCATCAGTCCTATAGGTGGGAGGGCACATGTGATCCTCTCACAGGAATCAATCAATAGGAAGAAATGTAGCCCAAAATCTCCTTTATGTTCTGAATTTATCTGCTCTTAGTAGTCTGTACCAAACCTGGGCTTTCAAGGCATCACAGAGGAAAAGCATGGCTGCACATTAAAAACAGTGCCAGGTTTGCTACATATTCATAGAAACATAGAATATCCTGAGCTGAAAGGAACTCACAAGCAGCACTGAAGTCCAGCTCATACATTGTGTGCTTGGATCACACACAGCATTTAATGAAAAGCTCAAAGGATGCACCGATAAAGGTCCTTTGGACCAGGCTCTTTGTGCTGCAGCTCTATGTGGCCGAGCTCCATGCACATATGTTAATCTCTATTAGCATATGTCAGCTCCAGCTGCCCACATGCCCACGTGTGACTGGAGCTGATGCCAGGGGTATCATGAATAGCCCAGCCTTCATTTTTTCCACTTGCCTCCGGGCTTGTCTGTGTGGGAGTATCTAACGGTGCAAGATAAGATGCTATATTTATATTCCTATAAGGCACTCACAGATTTTCATTCCAGAACAACCACATTTTTCCAGCTTAACTTAGGCTGCTTTGAAAACAACTCAAGCTAAGCAAGAAAAAGCTGGTCTTTATGCCCAAATAAACATGTCCCACAGCAGTATTACTGCTGAGTTGCTATTCACCGCTGTGATTTCTCACACGAAAACAAAGAGGGACAGCAGGGCAGGGTAGACCCACCTCTGCAGAGCCATGGGCCAGTTGCCACTCTTCACAAACCTCTCCATGTGCAGGTTCCCCACTTTCTCTCCTCCTCTGCCCCTCCTTCTCCAGCAGCTGGTCCCACTTCCTCCTAGAGCTTTTCTCTGAATGGGTGCATGCACTCAGCCTGCTGTATACACATATTCCCCCCTAAATTCACTTCCTTTCCTCTATACACAAGCTTAATCACAAGATTCATCTTACTTTCCACTTTCCCTGCTGACATTAAATAAATAAAAGCAGCAGCAAAGGAAGAGAAATGTAGAAGTGAGCTTAATTCCCAGTGGATATAAACTGTTGCAATGCTGTAACACATACCTGCACACACACACTCATGCACCCATATGAATCTTCATAAGAGATGAAATCACTTCTGTGTGTTCCTATTATAAAGCACACTTTCCTTTCAACACAACCAGTAGGGAAGCTGCTTAATAATGAAGACTTGAAAATCTGCTCTTATTTCTGTAGGCTTTAAATGCTCAGCTCAGCCCTGTGTTGTGGGCATCATCCTTTCTGGTGTGGAAGGCTTAGGAGGATTCACAGAGAGCCCATTAACATTGCTCCTTAATTGGCTCAAGGCATCACTGCTGATCTCAGCTTGGCACAACCTTCATTTCCCATGCACCACTCAAGGCCCCTGCCAGTTCAAAAACTAGAAAATCAGGAGTAAAACCTGAGAATGATGCATAAAAGAAAACTAGAACTTAGTCTGGAAAATCACAGGTGAAAGATGTGCATTTTATAGCCTTCCTGGGAATATATTGCTTTCACAAAACTAGCAAAGATGTTTGATTACAGTTTTTAATTCTAACCCATGTCAAAATGTTTAACCTTTCACTTACCGGTGCACCACCACTATTTTAAACTATGATTAAAATGCATATTCCCCCCCTTGTTTTACTGGATAATGCTTAAGAGGGTGTTGTGCTTTGACGATGGCCAAACACCAGGCACCCATGAGAGTCACTTGCTCACCCTCTCCTGCCACAGACGAGCAGAGGAGAGAAAAAAATTAAAGAAGGGTACATGAGTTGAGATAAGGACTGGGAGAAAACACTCCTAGGGCAAAACAGGCTCAACTTAAAGGTACAAAGTGAATTTATTACAAACAGAATCAGAGGAGGATAATGAGAAGTAAAATAAGCCCTTAAAACACCTTCTTCCCCCCAGCTCCTCCCTCCTTCCCACTGACAGCGCAGGGAGACAGGGTGTGCAGGTTTTGGTCAGTTCATCACCGAGACTTTCTTCCACTTCTCTGAGAGAGGAGTTCTTCCCCTGTGAGACCGTGGGGTCCCTCCCACAGGAGACAGTTCTCTGTGAACTTCTCTGGTGTGGGTCCACGCTGACAAGTAGCAGCCAAACCACACCTGCTGCAATGTGAGTCCCTCCCACGGGCATACAGCCCTCCCAAAACTGCTGTGGCATGTCTTTTCCCACAGGATGCAGTTCTGCAAGGACAGGCTGCTCCAGCCTTGAAGCAGGGCCCCTTCTCTCCACCAGGTCTTCCACTGGATCACAGCCTCCTCCAGGCATCCAGCTGCTCCAGCATGGGTACCTTCCCCATGGGCTGTGGGTGGATCTCTGCATCCCCCATGGATCCCCATGGGCTGTGGGTGGATCTCTGCATCCCTCATGGATCTCCATGGGCTGCAGGGGCCCAGCTGCCTCACCATGGTCTCGCCATGGCCTGCAGAGGAATCTTGGCTCCGGTGCCTGGAGCATCTCCTGCCCGTCCTTCTCCACTAACCTTGGCGTAGCCATGTTGTTTCCCTCACATGTTCTCACCTCCTTCTCTTCTCTGATTAGGAGCAAAAAATTCCTGAGTTTGTTTTGATTTTCTTTATAAGTATGTCATCACAGAGGCATTACCAGCCTCTCTCATTGGCCCAGTTTTGGCCAGTAGCCTGTCCATCTTCTGAGCCATCAGGGATTGGTGCTGCTGGACATGGTGGAAGTTTCCAGCAACTTCTCACAGAAGCCACTTCCATGGCCCCCCCACTACCAAAACTAGGCTGTGCAAAACCAACATGGAGGAAAGTAAACACAAGGTGTACAGAGGCATATTTTGCAGCCTGGGGACAAAACTCATACGAGCAATGATGATTCAACCCACCTCACCTGAGCTCTGCTGCATCAGAGCAGGTAATTGTCATAAATCACCTGCTCTCCCCAGCATGGAGAAGATTAATGGCAGCAGACACTGGTGCTGCCAACTCGGAAGATTTCTGTGGTGGAGCAGGGACAGCTACGCGTGAGGAATTTGTGGTAAAAAGCTGTACTGGGGCTATAATAAAGTGCTGGAAAGACTCTGAGGTCCTCTTCCATAAGGCAGACACATTAAGGTCTGTCTGATTGTGGTGACAGACAGGTATTTGACTGAACACACCAGCAGCTATTAAAAAAGCACCAGTAACTAAAAGCTAATGTCAAAATGTGATGTAGAACTGTCAGATGCCATCAGTAATAATTTTTGCTGTGACCAGTCTCTGGTAAGGAGTGCAAGGGAAACAATATTGCTGCTGACTGCAAGGGACAAGCCACCTGTGATTTGTGGGTTTCAGAGGCAGAGGGTCTGCTGCCACCCTCTTCAGAAGAGAGATTTATAATCTACCAATTTCCTTTGCCTTGATTAAAGGGAAAACATTGCTGGGGAAGAAGAGCTTAGGAATATGCTGCACAGAGGTAAGCGGCAGTACCTACATTGGGATATTATATAGGCTTAAAGGTATCAAATAGCATATTACATGCAGTAAAGGACCACTGTAACCTTTGCAAGGGGGATGCAAAAGAGCTGCTGGACAAGCAATATTTTATAAGAATTTATCATGAGCAATTTAGCAGGAAACCAAGCAGAACATTAAGACAGCCCCAGACCTTTCCCTTACATCCATCTTGAGGCTGTGCCAGCAAGTACACACTGCTGAGAGGTGCAGTGGGAGGCAGGTGACCCTGTCCAGTTTTGCTACTATCCTGCTTGTCTCTCTCTCCCCAGCAGCAGCATAGCTATGACAGGAAAAGGGGAATTGCCAACCAGTCCTTGTTTTGGGACCAGCAGTGCCCCTCTGATGCAGAGGTGCACTGAGCTTACCAAATCACATTTCGATCCATCCACAGGAGCGGGCCCATGCTAAGGCATGTGTCTTCATTTGCAGGGTGAAATTTAAAACTCTGCCCCTACTTTCAAAAACAGGCTGTCCTGTTGGTGTTTGCATGGTGTCCAGGCTTGGGCTTGTTTCCAGCAGCACTTTCAGGAACTATGGTTGGGCTACACAGCTCAGGAGCTGCATTTCTCAGACTGATTTTACAAATGTTGAAGGATCAATGTAGTACCACCTTTGCTCTGCTCTTTTAATGAAACTTTTTAATTTCAAACTGGAAATCTGTGTTCAAACAGACTTCAGACCTTTTATTCTCTTCTATTAAATAACCCATTCTCTACCAACAACCAGCTGCTTGTCTTTCTTTTTATATTTTATTCCTCATGCATAAAGCAGGGTGCAGCTTTTCCAGGACAAATTCCACCACTAAAAACATTTCCCCAAATTTCAGAGTTAAAAGCAACAAGGAAGCTTACAGTGAGAGTGAAACTAATCATCTGCTGTTCTTAAAGCTGGTGAAGCTTTTAGTTTTGCCAGCAGCAGATCTCATATGAGATCTTCGCAGAGTAATGCAGCAAAGGCACACTGTGGCTCACTGTGACAGATCCAAATGTATCCTCTCTGTCCAAAGGGGGCCAGTGGCTCACAGCAGCTGTCGAGTTGCTTTGTAAACAAGTGGGGGACATAGCTGTTTAACCTAGAATCATGCATCTGAAAATATGCTTTGCCTCTCCAAGGATTTTGCTGGAAATGCTTCAAAGGATTCTGTTTTTCCCAGAAAGCTGCATCATGTGGTGTTTATCTACTCCTCGAAAGTACTCGCAGTCTTCTTCCATAGGAGAACGGCACTTTGCAGTTTGACAGTAAAATCACACATGACTTGTTAAGCACAACTTCCTAATGTAGCTCCCTGTCTGTTGCAACAGTCTCCCTGGTGGTAAAAAAATACAGTACATTACACTCGCTATAGCAACTGTGATGGCAATATGCAGATTACATGACCATATCGCTCTCCAGCATCTAAAAAAGAAATATTTATTTTAGCATAGTTGGTACTCTTTTCACAGTCTCTTCTTTCACTGTTCTTTTCTGTTACACTGTCTTAACTTCATCCCAGGATCTTTCTGATAAAGCTTGATACTGACCATTTTCTTTCTTGTACACATGCCCTCGTATCTCAGCTGACCCTTTGCACCCCTCAGTCACCCATTCTGGCCTCCAGTGTCTTTATTTCTAAATAGCACACATAACCCAAGCTCATAGATCATTTTATCTTACAATACAACACATTCACATATGTCTTCATTCTCTCCTGTGGTTTACCCCATTTTTCTGCTCTGTTCCGCCTATTATATCATTCTTTCAAAATATGCCCTGCTGAAAGAATTTCTTCCCTATCTTTTTACTGGGTTTTTAACTGAATGTAGAGCAAATTAGAGCTATTCTTGTTTTGAAAACCTGTTACATAACAAATTCCCATCTTTTGCAGGTTTTCTCTAAAAAGTCTCTGGTTTCCAGGTTGGGGACTAGATTTTTTCAGATAATTTTTTATTCCTTGGGCAGGGGCACTATAGGGAAAGGTATGTTATTTGAGCTGCAGCTACAGACTCCTTATAAAGCCAGGAATAATGAAGTTCTGGTTTGAAGCTCAAGTGTCGAATCATTCTTCTTTAGAACTGGATTAAATCAACTAATTGTTTTTCCATCTCTCGAATAGAAGCAATATTGTACATCCTCCCTTACAGGTATGTGAGAGGTTAAAATAACAAAAATGAAGTCATAAACTACCCCAGACCATCCAAACTGCTCTTGAAAAATGCATTGCTGTCCTATTGCTGTCCTCCTTTATTCTCATTTGGTATTGTGGTTTGCCTTTTCTCAGAAAAGAGGATTACCAAGTCTAGTCTGAAGGCTGCATGCTACTGAAAGGATACTGTACTGAAATAGGAGTGTAGGTGTGGATGAAGACTGCCAGAAGCATCTCCTATTACCCCAACAGGAGAAAATGGCAGCCAACTTCTATATATCCTGTAGTCTGGAAATTGGTGAAATACCATCTTTTTGGCAGCCATAAATGGATAAACATTAGGTAAAAGCTAAGTGCAATGTGAATTCTGTCCCAAAAGGGTGTCTTGGGTTGCAATATGTAACAGTGTTGATTTAGCACAATTAGTGATTTCCTTTGAACTAACAACCAAAATAGCCAATTGCATGCAGAGATACACCTCTGGGTCACTCAGTCTTAAAAGTTAAAAAGAAGCCTGAGATCGCTCTCTCTTCCTTCCACCTTCAAAAAAACTAAGACAGTCCTGGCTCTCTCTGTTAGAGGGGGCCGGGAAGGCCCGGCCTGCTTGGGCCCAGGCTTTCACGGAAGGCCTGCCTGGCCCGGTGACTCCCAGGCCGGAAGAGGAGATGCTGTGCCCCCATCCCAGCTCAGATCGGTTTTTAGCAGCTAAAAAACACCCTGCCGCTCCCCTTATGATGGGGGGGAGCTGGCCCAAGGCCTGGCCGTGGGGCTGGGCCCTTTCCCCAGCAGGGGGAGGGGAGCCTGCAGCCTGCGGCCGCTCCAAGCTGGGCCCACCCTGAATGAGACCGAGGGGTGGGGGCAAGGAGCCTTTCATCAGCCGGGCTGCTTGAGATCTGCCTGCTTGAGTTTTTCCCCCATTCCCGTAGCCTTTAAAAAATCTTGGCTACTGCTCGGCAGAGATCATGTGACCACCGCAAAACTTGGCAAACTTTAACTCTTTCCTGCCAGGAGATGCAGGAACATCTCTTCCAAAACACTGGCTCTTCTCAGAATGAAAACAGACAAACTGAGCATTAAAAAAAACTTAGCATAACAATCAGATAGAAAAAGTGAGAAAAAATTATTTAGAAAAAAGACAAAAGAGTTGCCTGCTAACTAGACTTTCTTGTTTGAGCTATAAAAATGAACTTTATTAGTAGATTGTCCTTTAAATTATGAAAAAATATGCATTTGGGGAGATAATTTGTGAATTTTTAAGCAAGAGTGTTTATAATAGTCTGTACAGTCCCATAAAATGCCTAAACAAAACCAAAAAAAAAAAAAAGATTAGAAACTCCTGCCCCAGTGAAAAAACATCTCTGTTCCTTAAAATAAAAAATCCTTTGCCTTAAAGCTGCTTATCTTTAAAAAGTGACACCCCAAACACCTAAGTTCCATGACCCATAAGCAGCTTGAGAAACTGCTAATAAAAAGAGACCACATAGAAGCAAGTTTTCCCTGTGCGGCTGTTTCTGTGAAAGTTCCAACCCAGAAAAAAACTTTTCTAAGTTGTCAGTAAGAAAATTCCATAAAGAACAGGAGACTCCTCTCCTGAAAAATAAATTAAAAACTATATTTAAATAGTAAAACTAACTGAATGTCACAAGTTTTGTCTCTATATTGTTTGTAAAAAAATAAACACTTATGGGGGGAGGAGAAGGGTTTTTAAAATTTTTTTTTTAATTTTCCTTACTGTGTGTTAATAAACTATCTGTTTACTTTTAAGTTAAGCCTGTTTCGCCTTTTTCTCCCAAAATCCTATCTCTCAATTAACAAACAAAATTCAGCAAACGTAAAACCAGCACAGTAACCAAAAATGTTTACTCTATTTTCCATCTGTTGAAACCGTTTGGGGAGGTGTCTTTATCTCTTGTATAACCCACTCCTCATAACTCCAGGGGGGAGGGGGGGAGATGCCTTCTGATAATGGGGCAGCTGTTAAAACTAGGTGGAGCAATGTTTCTTATCTCTTCCATGACCCATCCTCCCTCCAGGGGGCTATCTGCTGTTAATGGGCCATTAAGGCTCACCCCAACTGATAAAACTACATCATTCCATTGTGAGATGCTCCACCCAGTGGGCGGAGCACAGCATTTTTACCTAAACAAAAACAGAGACTCAGAAACACCAGGGCAGCCTGTTTTCCACTGGATTCCAGAGAAAGACCGGATCCATCTCACCACCACTGGACCCTTTCTACAGGATCATCTCTACTCCAATAGAACCACATTTGTTACTTCAGGAGGATTTATTTGGACTGCTTCCGACACCCTGACCAACAGGGTATTAGGTCGTACTTCTGACTCTGTCAGGGTTTCTAGGCTTTTTTTTTGTTTGCTTGCTTGGTTGGTTTTTTGGGGTTTTTTTACTACTACATTTGTATTTTTAATATTCCTAGTAAAAAACTGTTATTCCTATTCCCATATCTTTGCCTGAAACCCCCTAATTGCAAAATTACAATAATTTGGAGCGAGGGGGGTTTACATTCTCCATTCCAAGGGGAGTCCCAGCTTTCCCTAGCAGATACCTATCTTTCCAAACCAAGACAAAGGGCACAAAAAATTAGAGATGCTACAAAAATGCAGAGGGATAACTAAATGAAGGAGGCATGCAAGTAGCCCAACATCCTTAAATAGCACCGGTTAGAAATCTTTAGACCCATGCTCTCTCTGCACCTGACTGGCATTCATCTGCATTGTTACACAACAATCTCCCCCAGTACTGGCAGAGAACAGGTCAGTCATTCACGCTGAGATTTTTTGCCTGGCAGAGTCTGCATCCACCAAGAGGGACCGAACACATACCATTTTTTTTCCACAGGATGTACACACAATCTGTTTTTTCAGGTTGGGGTTTTCATATGTGTCTTATGAGAAGATTGTTGGACTGTTTGCTTCAAATTATAGCAGAAGATCAGGCAAGAGAAAAGGTAGTAAAAATTGTAGCAAGTGTGTCTACAACACAGAAAAAAAAAAAGGAGCAGTCTAGAGATTAGATAGATGCTTCTGCATTAGGTAGTATGCAATTTGAGAAGAAATCCATTTTCCCCTGTTTCTCCCGCAGTCTTGTGCAGAATCCAGCTTCTCCTCAGGCTCTGTACCTGTTGATCAGAAATCCTTCTTTAAGAAAAATGCACTTCAAGAAAATGGAGAAAACAAAGGAAAATTTCTACCAGTTTAATTTATTTTGACAATATTTTTGAACAGTGAAATTATGTTTCTTTTGCATTGCTTAGAAAGTTCATGTTGATTTAAAAATTAGGTTCAGTTTCACAAAAATACTAATTTTAAAAGTATGGATTTTCATATTTTCTTCAACTACTTTTTCAGTCCAAAAGAGGAAAACATTTTTAAGAAGGCTGAATGTAAGAAAACAAATTCAAAGGATTTTTTATGATTTTTTATTTTTTTGCAAACTCTTCTGTGAGGAAGTAAAGGAGATTTCTTCACCTTTAGATATGCTAATTCCTTACTCTTTTCTTCCACCCTTAATTTTTCATTTGAAATTACTGGAATGAGAAGATTTAAAAAAAATCATCATATGAAAAGAACACCAAAACTGGATAATTTTCATTTTAAGAAACGAAATTACTGAAATCTTTGTTGATACATGAAATTGTAAACAAACTTTCCATTCATATTTTCCAAGTATAAAATTAAAAAAACCTGCCAAAAAAAGGCTTTTGATTGCAATGACCCCACATCTCCCAAAATATATCTCGATGTATTTTTTTGAAAAAATTTCTCCTCATTCTACCAAAGTCATTGACACTGACCTTATACATGTAGATTCAAAGAGATTAATTAAAGGCAAGAAGCACTGCGAAATTGTCAGCAGCTGGGAGATGAAAGTGATTCTGGAGAGTAATTCTCCAGTGATGCTGTGGATATAGCAGGACATTTAGTGGATAAATTATCTGCCTCCTGAATTTAAACTGAGTCTGGTGAAATGATAGTTTTCCGAATGTCCCTTTATGGTCAGATTCTATTGCTGGTGTTGTGACTTTTTATAAAGCCAAAACAAAACATTAAATAAATTGTATAGTTAACATAAATGCTGCAAATATACCAAGTATACAGAACTTACTGTGCACTAGGGATTATACATAAGATGAACTTTATAGTTTTTACATTTCAAAATTATAATTATTTTTTCTCCTGTATTTCTCAATATGTTTCACAGGCATTGAAAGAACAAGAGTAGAGTTCCCCTGTGGTTAATTTAACCCTAGGAAATTCCCCAGAGCATAATCAAAGACTGCACAGTAGCTAACATTTCTCTCCTGTTTCAAAACTAATGAAGTTAAATTCTGCTGGCTAAGGCAGTATATCTGAAAGTCTATTAGACTTTAAATATAGTAACAGAACAGACATCAGTCATAAATACAAAATGCATTTTTTACCAGCTGTCTAAAAGAGGCAGCAGAGCCACAAAAAGACCTCTTCCACAGGCTTGTACCAGCCTCATTATCGCCTAGAAATTAAATTGAAACTGCCAAAATTCACAGTAGTGAATTGTAGACATGACAGTCAGACCATTGCCCATGACAGGAAGGTGAAATAACTTCCCCAGACCTGACTTGGGATTCACTTTTTTCATTGCTTCACACCCCCATGGGACCCACTGACTTCAAAGGGTGTTCAAGTGGATCTTGGGCATAAGAGATCTGCATATCTGAAGCAATTACAGCTGTTGGAAACAGCCCTATTAGGGGAAAATCCCAGTTCAGACCATGCAGGGAACAGGAAGGCTGTTTGAGGGGACCAGGATGAGCAAAGCCATGTGAACCCCAGCAGCGTTGACAAATATCAGAGTTCTTATATTTTGTCAGCATTTGTGGACCTCTTGACTCAGGATATCCCCACAAGGGAAAGAAAAATAGGAAAGTCATACACATGCATTCTGAATGGATATTTGTCCATATTTGTGCAACTGCTCAAACTTTTCATTCTTGTTTGTAGCTGCCTGAACCTAAGCAAGAAGTAGAAACACAAACTATCAGTCCCACCAGACAACCCACATATAGAGCCAAGCAAAATCCTAAATACACCAGGGAAGCACGTTGTTTACATACCACTCACTTAACATTATATGCATATGTTAGACTTGCAAATAGGATGAAAACAATTGGAAATAAAAAAGTAACTACAAATGGTTTATTTTAACAGAATGAAAAAATTAACCATATTAAAAATATTTAACTTTTTAAATAATCCCTTTGGAAACCCTTGGAAGCAAACTTGCTGGTGGCTCTGGATAACTCCATTCTCTTTATTTCATGGGAGTCTTGCAAACAGCTCATAACAGACACGTCTTTTAACCCAAACTGTATTTTCTATCTATTTTCTGTTTTAGGCCCTATGCAACCTGGATAGAAAAAAAAGATTGCTTTCAATTCATGTTAAGAACTGCAACCAGAAGCTCTTTATATACTGTGTTTTTATCAGCTAAATGATTAAAAATGGACTGATTAATCTCAAATTACTTGAGGAACCGAAAGCAGAGGCACTTGGCAATTCCCAGGATTTGTTCTCTGCTCACCAATCTGGGGAAAGATGAGATTTTTTTTTTTTCTGTGTTAATACATTTCTTCTATCCAGCCCACTTCTGCTGCTCTTTTCTCCAATGTCATCAGTAATTGGATTAAATCCTGACAGATTCCTCTAATTCATTAAAGAAGGGAGGAAACAGCACATACTGGGGCAAAACAATCCCTGCCCTAACTCCAACAAAACCAACACAGTACTATCAGAGATAAATTTAGTTTGTTCTGTCTTAATCTAGTCAGTGACCCCTCCACCCCACCTAAGAGCAGAGCCATTACATATTTTTCCATCCAGGATTTTTTCCAATTGGAGAGACAATACCTTAATCTTGCCTTTTCTCACTGCTAAAATAATAGGATATAGCAAAACCAAGTGGACAGCTAGGCTCAGAGAAAGTGAAGCACAAGAGTATCCAAAATTAAACTGAGGAAAGGGTAGCTCTCAGCATGTACTTTTTCCACTTGCCTTCTTCACTGTCAGTTGATACAACAGACTGTTTGCAGAGATTGGATTTAATACAAAGATTAGACACTTTTCATGTGTGGTTGGAGCAAATCCAAACAGGGGGTTAGAGTGACTTTTCTGGAGGGCTTTTTTCTTTTTTGTTAGTTGGGTTCTATTGTTTCTTAGCATGCTCTGACTATAGTATATTGTCCAAAAACTTCACATTTATTACAGTAGTTCATTACAGTATTAAGAGCTGGTGGTATTAGTGGTTTTGTAAAGCTCTTGAATTAACTTCCGAGACTAAATCTGTAAACAACTTCTAGTGTGGTTCTCTGTGTGAATAAACATTGAGTAGTAAACAGTGCCTGGCTGCAGACACGGATATTAGGAAGGGCAGGAACTGCATGGCTATTTTTGTATAGATGTCTCAAAGTTTTTGACAAAAGGGGTCTGCACCCTGCAGTCCAGACCTCAAGTACCCCAGCTCCTGCAGCCTTGGCAGCAGAAGTGCTCCCTTATGCACCAAAGCCTCTCCTACCCTGGAGCACTGATGGCACCTCCTTTTCTCCCACACTGGCTTCCCACACCATCTTCCCTTTTCCCCCTTCCTTTGCTTTGAATCTCCTCCCAGCACAGGGCTTCAAATCAAGTTCTGCCCTGTCCACCTCGACTGGAGTTTGGAAGCAGAGAGAACATGACCAGTCTGGAGTGTGGGAAGAGGAAAGAATAAAGATGCACAACACCCAAGCCTGAGGCACTCAAATATTGTTCTTTAAGCCCAGGGCGAATGGCAACCAACCCAGAAGACAAGGGGGGAAAATCTCACTGCAAGCAGAGACCTACATTTTATCCTCATGTTCTCTAGAAAAACATCAGGCTGAGTTGTAAAGATTAAAGAACTGCCCTTGTTTGCTGCAGGAGAGCACTCGGCAAAGAAATAAATGGGAAGCTTAGTTTGCTTTGGGGACACTTATGTGGTATTTGATTTATTCTGAATTTATGACTTGCACAAAGACAGTTGCTAAGGGCCACCAGTGCAGGAAAGGACAGAGGAACCAATGACACTTTTTATCATTTTTTGAATAAAATAATTTAACTGATCCTGTTTTAAAGCCACTGCATTGCACCAGCAGTTTTACTTCAGTTTGTGTACACCACACCAGGCAAGTTTCAGCAGAAGCAGCATCTGTTTCTCTAATTGCTCTTCTATGTCTTTAAATGCCACTATCACACACCTTCCATTACACCTGGGCAATAGTTGAAATCAATCTGTTTCCATCATTACCAATCTATTTTCCTGGGACTAACTACTTGCAACCCCTTTGGCCCTGTAATCATTTTAAACTCTACAACGCAAGGTTTTCTAGAAGTATTCTATCCATATACTGCTGTAGGGCTTTAATTGTATCAGAACAGGTGTTATCCTTGGATATGTCTTTCCCCCCACCCCAAATAATTTAACTGCAGTTGTTAAAACCTGCATTAAAAAGACCAGCTTTCCATATTGCACAGTGCAGTTTTTAAAACAATGAGCCTGAACCTGGAAGCTGAACAGAGTGTGAGCTGCAATTTTTCAGAACTACAAACCAATCAATTAACATAACAGGAACTAAAGGAGAAATCTGATTATATGAAATTGCCAACCAGATGCCAAGAATGGTGTAGGAATTCTTTACAAATATTCACTATGGTTGCACCTCTGTTTTTAAAGTCATTCCCATTTTCAGTATTTCTAATTTTCTGGAAGCTTTGAGGTGTCTTCTTAGCATGAACCTCAAAAGCAGACATGTCAAGGGCCAAAAAAGATGCCAAAGATAGTTCCAGAGACCAAAAGCACATGAGCTGGGGCTTTCTAAAAGCTTTTGATTGCAGTTGAATGACATCTTCTAGGCAGATGATTTATTGATTGAAAAAATGGAAGGCAGGGTGAGTCCAAATATTTAATACATATCTCACAAATACAGTTGAAATATTGTTTAAAAAAGTTGGAAAGTATTGAAGTATTCTAACATGCCATCTTCTCAATAAAGTTTTCAGCATAGGGCTGCATGAGACTGACCACTGCTTCTTTTCTTCCTTTATCTTTTTGGGTCTTTTAATACTTCTCCTGATTAATGATAAGAGAAGAGCTTTTTCAATTTAGTAAAATATTATGTTCAACTCAAAATCATTACTCTTTCTCATATTTTGTCTTTTCACCAACATTCTGAAAAATCAGTAATGTAATTTGCTATAGACATTTCTCACCTAAGCAGAAACATTAAGTAATCAACCTGAATTGAACAAGCAGTAGCAAAGAACATTTTTAAAAGAGCTTTAAAAGGTAGCCTAGGGCTATAACAAGATTTTAACTTCCTTCAAAGTGATGCAGAATAGCTATTGAGGACAAACTATTGACAGAATACAGAAATCATGATTTTATTCCCAGAAAAATGTTGTCACACACTCCCTGCTAGAAGCAGTATTTGCAAGAGGAGAGGTCTCAGAGGAGACCTTGCTGCTCTCTGTATTGGAAGGTGTGGAGAAGATGGGGGCAAGACTTTTCTTGGGGGTATGGGACGAGCAGCAAGAGGCATGAGCTGGAACATGGCAGATTCTGATTCATTGTAGGAGAATTTCTTTCTACCATAATGGTGGTGAAAGACTGGGATAGGCTGCCCAGGGAGTTTGTGAGCCTTCATCCTCAAAGGTGTTCAGGACAGGAGAGTATGCAGCCCTGAGCAACATGACTTCAGTAGTCCTCTGAGAGACACTGGATTTATGACCTCCAGAGATCCCTTCCTACCCAAGTTGCTCTATGTTTGTATGATTAGATGATTCTTAGACTGGATGATGATGAATATGGACAGCAACTTTTCTCATATTCTTTCACTCTTAAGGAAAATTGGAGCGGGAAGAGAAGATCCCTTGCAGTATGTGCTGGAAGGAGGTAGCTTGGGCTTTACCATTGAGGTCCATACCCTGCTCACCAGGGCTTCTTTCTCCATGAAATCGGGCACTTGTATTTATGGTTTGATGACAGACCTGACCTTCTGCATCTTCTTTGGGTGAGGAAGCATAAATGGAAAGAAAACTCATGGTGAATCCTCTTTTCAGAGGAACTTGAGGACTTCAACAGGTCTTGACCCTTTTGTCTATGTCACCTTCCTCACTCCTTGAATAGGAAATAGAGGATATATTGTGAAATTCATTAGGAGGTGCACACTCTATCTCACTCTAATTCCTTTTCATCATGTTTGCATAAGTAAGGGATTCACTGTATGTAAAAAGCATTAAAAGGATAAAGTTACTTGGATTATTTTTTGCAAGCAGAAAAATACATCAATCTCCTTTAATTGGGGTCTCTTATGGAAAAGGACCAAGATGCTCATTGGAAAAAAAATTCCCTGGAAGAGCAACTAATGTTTGAATACCACATTTTTGTCACCTGAAGTAGATCATTGACACTCTTAAGCAAACTGCTTGATGTCATTACAGCTTTCAGATCCTGTTGTACTCCAAACAATTCTGAGTTAGCTATTGGCATACAGCAGATACTCTTCTACAATCAGGTAGCAATGAATGCATTATAAAAGCAGGCATCTCTTTCAGGCTCAAATCCAAGTTCTTGAATGATAAATGTGCTAAAGATTTTCTGCAGCTCTTTGTGTTCCTTTGGTGATTGAGACAACAGTCTCAGTAACACTCTTCTTGTACTCATAGCCTTTTTCTCATTGCTTTTCTCAAAAATTTTGGAAATAAAAAGGCCTGCCAACCAGACATCCACTAATTACTTCTTGCCTAGACAGGATTCTCAAATTCACATCTCTTCTGGAAGTATATGTAAGTGAATTGTTCTTTAAAGAGAAAAAAATCTATAAATCTCGTTTCCCTTAAACAGCACTATCCTCTCACTATTGATGTAACTGTCTCAAAATACTCTCTACATATTGTGCTTTGTGTTAGTTTGGCATGGACTGGATTATGAAACAGCAGTCTGGTTCTTAGACATTGGAATGTCTATGTCTATGGAATGCACCATATTGCATATGGTGAGATTCATCCTAGATTTGTTTAGTTCTTTATTCCTCCATAATCATTGGTCCTTTTTTGTTATCTGTGTTACTGTATCAAATACTTTCATGACTAATTCAGATCCAAAATCTCGTGACTAAACCAAGATTGCATTTGATATTGCCACAGTAGGGAAATACACTAAACCTATCCCAGATTTGCCAGGTTTACATCATCAGTGATACAATCAGGTAAATAAAACCCCCAAATCTGCAGCATGTCTAAAGGGAAGGTGATTATGTTTCAAGGTCCATAAGTGATTGAAAAGGGAATGCCTGTTGTTTGTTTCATTGTTTTTTACCCAAGTGATAATATCTCTGCATAAACAAATAAATAGTTTGGCATAGGGATATGTGTTTCTGTTTGTGCTGGACCAGAAATGTCAATAATCAAGGGATATCACCTTGCATCCTCACTTTTCCAGAGCATTATATTCACTCTAGCCAAGAAAGGCTAGAAGACTAACAATTGTAAGTGAAAGCACAATCACATCCATAATTTTTCTGTACTGACTACCCAAGAAAGAACAGCACAGACCAGTTTCCTGTCTCACAGGCATAGAGCTCTACAGCAACATACAGTCCATAAAGAAAAACTGGCATTAAAAATCCACAGAGTACAAAAAACCTGCTATTACATTTAGTTAAGAAAAACCCACCACATTAGATTGTCTGGAAAAATGTTTCCTACACTTGTGAGGCAGCCAGCCTCAAGGAAGCAGAGGGAAGCCAAGTGGTCCTGTCAAAGCCCAGCCTCATTTGTCTGGATGGTGCAGTGGTGGCGGGCTGGGCTGGTCCAGCCTGTGCCTGGAATGGCTGCTCTGGCTGTGTGGCCAGGAAAGTGAGCACCCGCCGTGTCCCCACTGCCCCACAGCTCCCTCACCAAAGAGCCACCCAGGAGCCAAACCTGACATGAGAATTTGCTGTACAAAGCACCTGTATAATCTGATGTTCCTTCCAGCTCCTACTTTCTGCTGACCAGCCTCTGGTGCCAAGTCTTGTGATCCTGTTGGTGCCATCAGGAGGGCTGATGTTACTGCCCCAGCAGCTTGAGGACAGGGCTGTGGTGTCACCAGCACTGAAACAGGGACATGAGTCATGTTCTCCACCAGTTTGGTCCCATCACTGATCTGCCCTGCTGTCTTCACTTGGGGGAGGCGGCTTGGGGCCAAGGACAGTGGGGACATCATCCTGAAGGCCAGGCCACCACCCCCAGCACCCAACCTCCTTTTCCTGGGAGCATCCAGCCCTTGCCAACAAGTCCAGGTGCAGTAGCAGCAAAGCAACTTTAATGAGCATTTATCCCACATGCAGGGATATAAATAACCTTAAAAATACAGAAAATACATAGTCAGTGTGAGAATGCCCTAAGGGAGGACGAGGAAGAAGTGCAAGCTTCCAACTATATTGAGCTCTCACTGGCAATGTACCCTCACAATTAAAAGGCATGGAAAAATATCAGTTTCCCAAATCAGTTTCTGCAAGCTCTTCAGTGGTCAGGAAAAGGCACTTTGAAATGTTCTTGCTGAGGATGTATGGGTTTTATTTTTTTATTGTTCATTTTCAAGTTAAACACATGCACAGTGATTTTTTGTAATCTTGAAGATGTATTTTAATTGATTTCCCAAGTATTTTAAGGTCTATTAATTCCACGGATCTTGCAAACGCTGCATTTTCTGTATTCCAGCTGCTGTTTTAATCATGTTCTTTAACAGAATTACTTTTACCTGCCAGTGAATATTTTACATTGCATTAATAAATCTTGTGTTTGCTATCAGAACTGAGCAGACAAATAAAATACTGAAGTGTGTGAGTTTTCTCATGGGCCTAACACTGTTCTATTATGTCATTCTACCAAGGGATTTAAGCAGATTTGAATATAAAGGTGACAAAATTAAAAATATGTGCATAATATTTAAAAGTGTCTACTTTTCATTATTAACAATATATTTTCCACATAAGAAATCGGCCAGGTTTTCTCATGTGCTTTGTTGTGGTGAAAGTCTGATGAAAAATCTGTTTTCTCTCAGAGGAATAATTGGCAGTTGCTATATCCAGTACTTCAAATACCGTATGATCAATTAATTTTCATACATTTTATGAGCAACATGAAAAAGACAGATATTAAGAAATGGATTATATCCTCCAAATTTTAGACTGTATACTCCTTAAAAGAGAGCAGAAAGACCTGATACAAAAGTCTTTTTGCTGATATTGTTTCCACAGCATTCTCAAATCAGTTTTTCTAAAAGCTCTGAAATTCTGCCAGCATCACACATGCATGGCAGATAAAATGAAACAGCAATTAATCCAATCATCTTTGATTTAACATTAATGTAACTCAGTGCATTAGGCCTTGTTTTACATGCAACTGTATTGTTCTGACTACACTTTAGAGAGCCCCCGAATTAGCCAATTCAAAAATCTTAATTGAACCAAGAAGGATGAGGATATTCCACTTAGTATGGCCCTTCTGGAACACGTCTCTGCCCTGAGGAAGGACAGCAGATTACCAAGACTGACAACTCTTCACCAAGACAGCAAGAACTGAAAATGTGAGATGCTGCAGAACCTACATGCAGCTGTGCATTGCTTTCTGCAAAGCTGCAACAGGAAACTGGGGTGATCAGAACTTCCAGGGAAGAACCTCTTTATCCAGGAAGTCCCTTATCCTGTGACCCTGGTGTGGTGCCACCGATGAGAGCAGGACCCACACATGCAAAAAAAGTGAAGCACGTGGTCACACATTTGTAGAGTGAAGGAGCCAAGTGCCCCTCTTTACTGCTCTGTGCATACTGGCACAGGGCAAAATTATACATCTTATTCTAATAGTAAGCATGGAAATTAAGAAGTATTAGGACTAATTGTAGTATGGTACAATTACAACAGAGCTTTAAACTGCAGAGATGACTTAGCTGTCTGTTTTGCATTTTGTTCTTTGCATATTGAAGGTTTGCTGACAGAGATGTAATATTTCCTGAAGATACATCCTTTCATTGTACCCCTCATCTGAATGTGGTTTTGATTTTATGGGAAGGGTTGGACTTAAAGATTGTCACTCAATCACATGGACACCAAGCAAAGTTCAATTGCAGTACAGCTTTCGTTAAGGATTCATTAACAGACACTTCATATAAAGTGCTACCACATTCTCTTTCATACTTTTTTTTTCTCTCCCTACCCCCACTTTTTTTTTTTTTTTTTTTTTNTTTTTTTTTTTTTTTTTTTTGCAGCTGAGAATAATTAACTGTTCTTTTGTGAGTGTCATTTGTTCTCAAGGAATTAAATGCCACCTTATTTCTCAGAACAAGAATTCAACTGTCATAATTATAGCTTCATTTCAGGAGAAAAAAAAATCATAATTTATTACAGATTGTTCAGCATGTGAAATAGGTTTAAATGTCTTTGAAAGTAAATTGTGGCATGTCACGAAGGGCTTTTGCCATCACTGTAATTGATTTATAATTTTGCATTTAAAATTAACAACATTCATCCATTGTTCTCCTATTATATAAGTCTCTGGCAGGGAGTTGAGAGTGTTGTGTTCAGCTCTGGTCACCACATTACTGTAATGACAATAATAAAGTTTTAGTAGCTTAGGAGATAAAAATGATATGTAGAAGTGAAGCCAATACCAGTATTAAAAATAAACTTCAGACTGAAAATAGTTTTAGAGAAATATACTGTGTCCAATAAAAAATGAGTAAAAGGGGGATTTATTTGAATTGTGTTAACTTTAAAGCACAAGAAAGCTAGACCTAATTCTAGAGTAAGCTAGACCTAATTCTAGAGTTTGCATTAAAGTGATCTACCAAAAATACAGAAAATGTATCAAAATTAATTTTAAAGCAATTAGGCAAAACTACTTCAATAGGGTTCCTAAACCTCAAGCCATTGATCTTTTTCTTATCCTATAAAACTTCAATTGATAGCAGCAGAACTATGACCTCTTCTTGCTTTTCAAAACTGCCAGACAGTTGCAGAACAGCAAAAAGAACAATTTCATTTTGTTCTGGGCAATGTTAGTGTTGTGGTACGGTCAAGCATCCTAATTGCCCATCCATTTATCGAAGGGGCTGAATTTATGGAATAATGATGTTGAACAATGTAATAATGTCATTGAACAAAGACAAAACTGAGATAACAACATTGAGCCATGCTGATTCTACTCAGAGAAAAGGGAAAAAAGTAGTTACTGGGAATGAATAGGAAATTCAGAAAAAGTCACATGACTCCAGATCCCAGATGAAAGATTGCACTACTGGTTTTCCAATGCTGTCTGTGATTCTGACCTCAGCAGTTTCTTCAGGTTTATTTGATTTCATTGATGTCATCAGGTATCACACATAATGACATTAGTGTAAATGAAAACAGAATTAGTCCCATTAACTAATTATTCTACACACAGTTATGGGACAGAGAGAGAAATTAATGAAGAAAGATGAGAAGACTGATTTTGTCAGTTCTGCCAGATAAACAACAGGAAACAGATTCCCAGTTGCTCATGGAGATTCCTGTTGCGGTCTCCATCCTTTGGACTGCACAGCTCCCAAAGAAGGCTGCATACAGTGAATACAAATGAGAGAAGAAAAGACTGATTAATTTACTTTTTTTTTTTAAAGGCAGAGTATCAACCCTTTCCAGAGTGCACAGAGATCTTCATGGCAGAAACTTCTATGATACTTCAGGTAAGAAAAACCTGCCCTCTCAGAAGCTGTTTCTCTAATTTAAGGCTAACAAAATTTATAATCTGACTCTGTCCCCTAAAACCAGCTTCTAATAATCTCTACCCTTTGTTTACTCTTTTCCTGATGCCTAATATGTGGAATCACATTTCAAGAAGCTTTACACTTTCCAAAGAAGCAATCAACAATGAAATTACATCTTTTTCATTGGCATCTTCATCAATTAAATAATATTAAAAAATACATCATGCTGGGTTTTGTTTGGGTATGGTTTGATTTTTCTCAGATTAACAAGGCAAAAGATCAAATCGGGGTGAGGAAACTAAGTCAAAGCCATGAAATACAGCCCAGTCCTGTTAGAGTCCCTACAAAAAGATAGGGTCTGGAGGAATCTGTGGCAGACAGGGGTGCACAGAGTGCATCAGACAAACAGCAAAGATTGCCATCTTCTAGTGAAGCTGAGGCAGCTCAAGGACATCAGTCTTTCCTCCTCCTCCTTGTCTCTGGAGAGTTTTCTCTCCAGGTATTTTGCATATATAGCTTATGATGGTCACTGCCCCTTCTGCAGACCAGTAAACAAGAAATGTTCCCCAGAACACTTTCTTTTCCACATACTTCTGCACAAACAAGTCCCAGTCTAGCAGGTGCAATGAAGATCATGAGGTGATACCAAACAAAGACCAGGGACAGAATAGGGAGGGGTAGTTGTGCTGACCACACCAAACACTTCCAAACTCTACACCGAAAAGAACAGGACTGTGCTGTCCTCACGCAACAGAGAAGCCAGCTGGAATCTGATACTGCTGGGAAACTCAAGGTCAGTTTCCTCTAGTAAAAATACTGTCATGTAATGTTGTCAAGGTCAGTGTCAGCTTGGATTACCTGCCATACAAGTGCCAGTCATGCATGTTCTGCTTGCCTTGGGCTAGTCTAACTCATGCTCAAACTTTTCAAAGATGTTAACGCCTACCTCGCTGGCTGATATGGGGCAGCCACGATGCAGATTTCACTGCATAGTGGCTGATTTTAGTAGCTGGAGCATCAAATCTGTTTTACCATAAAATCTTTTTTCTCCCTTTATAAAGCATATATAGCTTGTCTTCACACTCTAATCCAGTCATTCAACAGTGAGCTTCCTCACACTGAAAACATGCAGTGAAAACTATCTTAGAGCTGAATCACCCATGCCCCTAAGAATGGTGGCTCTCACTCCCTATTCTCCCCCAGCATCTGCTTCTGGAAGTTGTTGGATTGTTTCTTTTCAGTGTATGGAAGTTAAAGCATACATGGAGAGAAATGAATTCCTAATTTAACATACCCCTTCTGGGTTTCTGTGTGCTGCAGGACTGCTGTAATGATCTGCTGCAGTGAACTGCTGCCTCTAGCAATCATCTTCTGTGCCTGCCCACCACCGCCTTTCCCCAGCAATGCCCTCGGGCTCTGTAGCACACAGCTAACAAAGCCAAGTTCCCAAACCTGCCCTGTTTACCAGACCTTTACAGTCCTACTTTCTTAACCCTTTTCATCCTTTGGACATCACCACACACAATCCATCCCACTCCCAAACTTGAGAAAAAAACACCAGCAAAAGCTGGAAGTTTTTTGTACGAAGAATGCTCTATATATGCTTCATTTTTTTTTTCCAGGACCTTGCTCAATTTCTTGGAATTACTTGGGAGTTATTTTCAAGGTCAACATGTATTTGCCATTAACATTTTTGTGGTTTAGATGGCTCACCTGACACATGACAATGTCTCAACCTCAGCAGAGCTTGGGGGGGAAACTGGGAAGGGAAATAAAGACAGGGATGCTGCAGCTTCACCTTAGGGTGGGAATTGCTGCCAGGAACCAGGCTAGAGGTGAGGAAATGGTCTGGAGCATGTGCTGAGGGGCAGTCTGAAAGTTGAGTCTATCAGGCAATTGTCACCAGTGTTTGATGTGTAGTATAAAAAATTGGGCTGATTTTTGAGAATAGTCGCAGCAACAGTCGCACTCAACATTTATGGGCACTGAATACCAAGAGGGACAATATGTCTGCTCCGACTTGGGCCAAAATTGCCACTGCATCTGAAATAGCACCTACTTTCAAGTAACCAGGTCAGATTTGAATCAGTGACCCAAGCAAAGGGCTCTTTTTGCTCCAGTTATCAGATTAATCTTGGCCCCTGTGATCACTTCTAAACTTCACTAATTTTATTAGGTTTTGCAAAGATCAGATTTATGTCATTCCACATTCTAAAATCAACTGCTGCACAATATCCCATACATAATAACAGTGTCCACATTTTACACCCATTTTATGAGCCATATTTGTTACTCTTTTATTTTACAGGAAAAAATGGCAACTTGTCAAAAAGGGAGGGATTTATTACTATTGCTCCCTTTGTCTAGAGAGAAAATGCAGTGTGATGGTGCTTTGGTTTTGCAGTGATCTTCCTTGTAGACCACCATAAAGAAACTCTTTTTATTTTGTTCCATCTCAGGCAAAGGTATAACCTCTTCCAGGTTATGCTTATCTTAATGCTAGCAAATTACTTCTTCTTTTTTTTCATCTTTAGTAATATGGAATTACCATCATTTAAAAGAACTGTTTAGGTTCCTTGACCAGAAGAGGCGTTTAACTATGTCATGTGTGATGTATGGTGCATTTAATTGCTCTGTGCAGCTATTCAAAAAGCATTCAGAAGTAATCATTTAGCATTAATATCCTGGGGCAATTCAAGGTCACAGTACATTAAAAACTAATTCAGAGTACTTCTATAATACATTTTTCATATACAGGGATACATAATTCTTTTATGATAAAAGTGACAATGGTATTGCAGCATGATGAGGGGATGTGGGTATTCTAAATATCTGTTACTGGTCTTATTGCAAAAGCAGAAAGACACCTTTTCACCATTACTCAACAATTACTAATTTCCAATAAACTCAACACATTCTGATAAGTGGTGATGAACAAATATGCTTACAAGAGTAACTTGTTTTAGAAGTATTTTTGACTAAAAGTACCTAATTTCTCTTTTGCTCCTCTTTCTAGAAGTCAAGCTTTTGGGCAGATTTTTATGGACGGATCAGCCTGAAAAATTCTAACATGTTCACACCTAATTATGTGTTTTGTTCTGCCATGCAAGAATTCAAATTAAAATTACTATCGTTTCCTTAAAATGATTGATTTTAGATATGGGAAAGGAGAAAGTAAACGTGAGGACTACATTGCCCTCAGTAGTGGCAGGGAGAATCCTCCCAGAGTTTAGAGGAGAGGACAGGGCAGTCGCGTCCTCTCTCAGGGAGAGAAAATTCCCTTGAGTTAAGAGCGCACAACACAAAAAACCACAAATATCAAAGAGATATGCACAGCCTGCATGCATCAGAACACAATTAAGTGTAAAATAATTTATAGCCATCCTTATCACACTTGCACCTTTACCCACACACTGTACAAGAGAGATATTGGCAACCTGCAAGTCAGATGTCATTATGGAAGGAGAAAACAAAGAATTAAAAAATTGTTGCTTCTCCACAATTTTACCCAACCGCCATTCTGTGTTCCCTTAGAATGCCCAGAGCACCCAGATAAGAAGCCATTCAGATTGTGCAGCTTTTGGGAAAGTCCTTCTATTGATGCAACAAGACCTCAGCTTGGAAGGAAGAGACTGAGCTGAGCTCAGAACAATCCCCTTCTGCAGGGGCTGTATGAGCCTTTCCTCATACTGGGAGCCTACAACTGGTGCTGGAAGCTGGAATTGGAAACTAACCAGATCAAAGCTATGTCACTTGGGTCTGTACCAGCTGCACTTGCAGTTCACACTTCTGCTCTCCTACACAGATATAAAACTTGAACTGAGGACCATCACTTTTTAGCTCGGAGGATGACAGCAGATGAAACACAATATATAAGCATCAAGAATTGAGTATTGGACACCTGCTGATGCATAGTGAATTAAAGCGCAGTCAAACACAGAGACTGCCAGACACCAGTTTTTCTGTTCCTATTAAAAAAGAAAAAGTAAAAGGTTGGTTGCAAAGGGAACCGTGAACAGAAACAATCGTGTAGGTAAGAGGTCGAGTGATGTGGTACATGCTATTTTCTCTCTCTTTTCTTCCATTTTTATATAACCAACGAAGTTTCTAATAAAATAGGTATTTAAATTATTCGTATTAGAATGTAAAATCCACTGATGAGCAGGGGGGCTGTATCCGTCTTCATCAGCATTACTGAAATCAGCTGCATCAGGGCACACCTATTTCATATTTTAAGGCTTGTGCTTACCTTTACTGCATTTTAATAAAAGCCCTAGTTCTAAAGGACCAAAATGCCACCCTCAAAAGAGGTATAAGTAACGAGCCTAAAGCAAAGCATCTACTGAAGTGCTGGGCTAATGTTCCTAAATGGTGGATATGGTGGAATGTACTAGCTTTTTATAAATTATCTCACATAACAACCTGATAATTATCCCTCCATTTGATACGTTACATCAAAGTGAATGTTTTAATGTAGAGATCAGCAGAAATTGCTGAACACAGGAATTCCTGGTACAACTAAAGCAGCAATTCCTCTTTAGAAAAAAAAAAAGGATAAAAATAAAAATAAAGAAATTAAAATTTGGAAAGGTGATATTTGGAAACTTGCTAGTATGCAGGAACAGTTTTAGCTCAGCTAAGTTACCTCAGATGTGATCATAAGTGCGTTAATATACCCAAACAAATACTTGTCTTTGCAGAAACAAGGGATCTGGCAACAATAAACCTACAGTCAAAATGCTCCTATTCCAGTCCTAAACCACCACCTAACCTATAAAGATCTTTTCTTGTGCAGATCTCTGTTCTACTTTGCTCTTTCTCTTCCACCCTCTTACAATGTCTTTCTTTTCTGTAGTGCACAACAACTCCACAAGTGCTTCACAAGCAAAGTTCATCAGTAGTGAAAGGAATTGTGAAAGCAGTGAGTTGCAGAAGCGTGTGGAAAAACATGCCAAAATCATACTGAAAATATTCGTAAGCATTACAAATTATTTCTCTGTAGGCAAACATTAGTCTTTGTGCACCAGAATCCAAAATACTTTTAGCAAAAGCTTATGCAAGACTAAAGAAATGAAAATACTATTTTTTCAATTCTTGACTGTTTGAATTTGGGGCGATAATTCAGTTTTTGTGAGGAACCAAAGACATCTAAAATGTGGTCTCAGTTTAAAACATAAATTTCAATAACTAAATTCAACTTCCTTTAGATTTTGATCCTATATTAATAAGAAGATATTTAAAATAGAAGTGTTGATAAACAACATATTTCAACAATAACTGTTCCATTTTAAAATACCTGTGTATTGGTAATGTTATTGTGATCAAGGATATATTTTTATTTTATTGCTCTGAACTGTTGTACTGTCTGATACAACTGCACAGTAGTGATGAAAGAAGGGAACTATTAACATCCTTTTAATGATTAACATTCTTTTTGAGCATCTTCCCGTGTGCTAGAGCTGTTTGTCACCCAAAGCTCAGACCCTCTCTTTGTCCTGAGAGCTGATACCTGAATATAAAACACAACTGGAAAGCCTAAGAAACAACTGGGTATGAAGGGCAACCAGGATAATAGTTAAAATCACAACGACACAAAGATAGATGTTTATGTTTTGACTTAGCTTCACTGTCTAGATGACTGGTCTTAATTAGCTCGGCAGTCCAGATAAACACCTTCATAAGTATTAGCAGGTTTTTTCTATCAGTGAAGTATTGAAACAGGTTTCAAATTAAGTATATTCACAAATACTCTGCTGTGTTGAGAACTTCTTAGGCATGTGAAATGCAGACCTATCCAGAAACGTGCTGCTGTCACTGTGCCACACTGTGTACACACTGTGTACAAAGAGACCTTGTGCCCACAAAAGAGCATTCACACATGACATCCTTGCTGATTAACAGATGGACAAACATGTCCAAAGGACCAGTTCTTTTGACTTTCAGTACTTGATTTTCAGTACCATGTCAGAGGAAGCTCAGATAGTCACCACTATGGCATCAAGAGAAAACTGAACATGGCACACGAAGCAGTAAAGATTCACAAAATCTGGTCAGGCGAGGTAACAAGTAGGCTTTCAGACAGACCTCAGTCCAGCTGGAGCTCACAGTGACTTAACTGAGAACCTGACAAATCTCAACATTCCCATTTCCCGCCAATGCAACTGGTATTATTGCTGTGAATTCATTCTCCTAGTCTTTTTCTGTAGCTGGCCAATGCGATACAGTACAATGAAAAATCCTGTTTTTCTGTTTCCCAGTCTCATTAACAAAATAGGTTTTTGCTTTAAAATCCAGGCATTTAAAAATCGAAATCTGCAGAAAACAAATTGAAATTTCGCATGGCTTCCACTGTAGTCATCCTATGGGCAAAATAATTAATTTTTGAAATACCTTATAACTCTGTGACATGAAGGACCCATTCAGAAAATCAATAAAATAAAAGATCTTTAAAGAAAGGAAGGAGACAGCATTTAACAACTAGTCCTATTCATTCTGTCAGGGGAATAATTTTAATATTCTTTCAAGTTTTCCACCCAATATTTCATATTCCATTCAAGCAGTCTGATTCCAGAAAGTGCTACACAGACAGCATGATGACCTTTGCAATGCAAAGGCAATGGATTCAAACCCTCTTCTCTGTAGCTGGTGCTGCCATAGAGGACAGAATAGGTAGGAAGAACCTGGATATATGGCAATTTTCTTTTTGTACTCTCTGTTTACAGGGACCACGTGTTCATATCTTCAAGGATTTGTAATTCCTAACCAGACCTCTTCCAAAGGGTGACCTGAGACAGTCAGGACAAGACAGAGCCAAGATGGAGCAGGCACAGAGCTGAGTGCCACTGGCACCACAGGGATGGCACATCCCCTCTCACCTTCCACAGATACTTCCTGGGGGCTACACCCCCCCTTTGCCATGGCAATTCACTCCAGCTGCTGTGCAGGTCTGCAGGCTGAGCAGGAGGACAAAGCAGAAGACAAAGGGAAGAAGGACAGATCACTGTAGAGGGATCATGCAGCATCCTGAGTAAATGCATAGGTAATTCTAACCTGCCTAATCTAATTACATTGGTCATTGGGAACAAATCATTTCAGTGGGGTTCTGGTTTAAACCCACTTTGCTGGGGGTGACAGGCTATGTACTGATTTGCTGCGCCTTCAAATCCCCTCGGTTATACCTTGTGAGGGGAACGTAAAATCTTCCGTGTTAAAAAGCACACACAGGAATTATATCGCAAAGGAGACATCAGAACAGCAAACTTAATGACTTAATATTGTACAATATAAAATCATTCCAGTTGAATAACTTTTAATTTATTATAATACATAGATGCCAATTATGCCTGATTTATTAAGAGAAGTTCAGCAATGCCAAGGCCCTGTGTTTGAGTGGTTGCCATGGTACCCAGCTTTTACAAGGACATCTTAAGGATCATTAAAGTGTCAAGGTGATAAGTTTGACACTCAGTGGATTTAATGATGGATGATAATAATGTTACTTCTTCACATCCTGAAACACATAGGATTCAGGAGCTACAAATTTTAAGAATTTTTTTTAAAGAGACTAGCTGGAGCTGACGTTAAATATGTTAACTCAGACTACACTCTGCTCCCTTTAGTGTAAATTCCTTAACCTCAGGTTTTTTAGTGTTTTCAGGTTGCCACCATTCCTCAAAGCATCTCAACCTGCTTTTATCAGATCTCACAGGCTTACCCCTGACCAGGGACTCCTGAGCAGCACAGGAAATCATTCCAAGGCTGAATACTGCCAATCCAGCTCCTAGCAACTCTTACAGAATATTTGATGGTTAAAAAAAAAAAAAAAAAAAAAGAATCTCTGCTGTGTACTGTGAAAGAGACCTGATGGCAATATGTTCTGCATCTAAGCATCTAAGCTCTACCCCAGCTGTCAAGCACAACCAATTCATCTCACTTTGGACATATAACAACCTTAGGCTGGTAATGACTTTCAGCAACTTGCATAAACCTGATGCAAGCCAATAAGTTGAATACAAAAGGATCTGGAGGCCTGAGCACAACCCTGAGACTTAAAGATGCACACACAGGAATTGATGCCATTTGGTTTTTTGCCTCTTTTTTTCTTTGATATGTTATTCCTGACATTATTTTAGGTTCTTGTTTCTGTTCTGGTGCAAGATGACATCTTTTAACAAAAGTACCTGTACAGGAAGGGGGTTCTCACTGCCACACACAGCACTCCACCACCTTCCTAAGAGCAGCAGCTACCACACAGTCTTCTCTATTTTTAAAATATGGTATCCTTGTGCTTTTCTCTTTTAACCTGCCAGGAATTTTACTCCCATAACATTTTCTCTGAAAAAAATAGTTAAGTCACCTTGCAAGCTGCAAAGTGGTGGGACTGTGTATCTCTCTTCAGTTTGCCAATATTGTCATCAGGCTGACAATTCCTAGGATACCACTTCTAATTTCAACCTTTACTTCTGCTCAGAGCTAAAATCAGCATCATTTTCATGTAGCAATTTACCAGTTTGTCCTCGCTATGGATTAGAGTCGGCCTTAACAATCTTTTTTTAGGAGCAAATCTATTACACTGACACAGTTCTCAACCTGCCCATTGGACTGGTGTAAATAAAACACAAGGGATTACAGATCTAAACCCCCAACTCACCTCTAGCAGCCAGCACTTACGCCTGTTAAGCTGTGCTTCATTGCCAAGCATCACTGTGCCAGGTATTCTGTGTCTAGTGTAAACACATTTGACAAGCATAATCACAGTTTAGCTCTAGTATCTTCTAGTAAAGCTATTCTACTGACATGAGAATAATTGTCTAGGACAAGTACATAATGTTTTCCAGTCATTCTAAACAATTCTTTGCATACTTTGCTTCAGGAGAACAATTTTTCCTGTGCCAACATGGACTCTCTTGCTTGACTTGGCCTGTGTTTTTGGCATAAGTTCCAAACCTTGACAACTTCCTCAGTGTCACTAATCATTTGGGACAAGTACTGGCTCTACCTTGGATCTTTCAGTTCCTGAACAACTTTTGTGTATTCATGCAAATATATTTTTCAGTACCATTTCAGGGAGTGACATCCTGGCAGTTCTAGCCTATGGGTTCCTCAATTTGTAGAACAAGAGTCTGGAGCACAGATTTTGACCTCCCTGTACTAGAGGCTTTTGCTTTCTAGAGAAATCCCTCAGTCTTTGGCAAGACTCCACATGGATCTGAACAAACTCAGGATACCCTAAGTTCTGGACCAATTTCTGCTGCAGAGATTCTCCTGACTTAGATTAGCTTGAACAGGATGCAGAGCAGTTTCTCAGGAATTTTTGCTGCTTAGGTTATTGAGTTTTGCAGATCTTCACATATGACAACTCTTTTTTTGCATCATTTATTATTACACAAGCCTGCTGGGAAACACTATCTTCCCTTTCCAATGCTTCATCCTTGACTGAGCTGTTTCTGCTTTTTCACATGTTCAGATGTTAGATATTACTGTTTCCTAAATGCCCTGACTTGGAGTACAGTTGTGGTCCCTTTTTTTTTTTTTTTAACCAGAGGGCTTTTAAAGACTTGTTTTTAAGATTTGACCTTAAAGAGAATTTTATGTCCTGTTACACCACAATCCTTGTGATTAAAATATTTCCTTCCTGTAATACATTTTCATACAGTTTGCAGTATTTTCAGATTTATTAATCACAGTTTGAGTGTTAATCTACCCTATCAATAGGATAAGTCACCTGAAATTAAGTGAAGTGAGCCAGCATAATCAACCAACATCAGAACCAAAAGACGCTTTCTGAATTGTTCATTCTTTCTTTGTGCCAGCTGATCAGTACCACAGAGTAAAGACCTTCCTTTACCTCCTTCTATGTTTCCAAAGAATAGCAAATTTATAGTGGGTTCAGTTGTTTTGAAATTTCTGTGTCCTGGTGCCACTTGGTGTTAAAAGCTCTCTAAGATGGATTCCATAATGGATATGTACTTACTTTGAAAGCACCACTTCCAATACTCCTTAACTTACAGAGCACTGACCTTCCAAAAGCACAATTTTCAGGTTTCTGTTTTGCCCACAGTGCATGAATTTTATTTTAAAAAATGTTCCACTATATCTATTGAGGATCAAGGATTTTCACACGATTCAAATATGTGCTTTCTGTCAAAATACACAACTTTCCTCTTGGACATCGATTTGACTTGAAATCTAATTGCATTGTTTGAAACAATGACGACCATTTAAACACTTTGGATTTTGCTGTGGTTTTTTCCTATTGAAAATCAGTCTTTTTGTTGTCCAAGTATTTGTGTAAATGGATGTGTTGTTTCTGAAAATATCATTTATTGAAGAAACTTGGTGAGGACCTTTCTTTTCCATTCACCTGAATACTTCTGCAGCTTTCTGTTGTTCCTTTTCCATGTGCTTGATGAGTAATCAAGCTTTTGACATATGACATTTTCCCCTGAAAGAGAAGTTTAAAACAGGAGAGCGATTATGTCAGAAGCAATCCCTCGCCTGTGCCCACTCACAGCACAGAAACAGAATCACATGATTTACAACTCACAGCAGCCCAACAGCATGATTCAGAATCCCCATCACTCACCAGCTGCAATGTAAATCATCTGAACGGATGCTTTTTCAAAAACACGGATATTGAATCAATCAGAGGAAATCACAATTGCTTGGTTAATGTTCACCAAACAGGGAGGGAGTCCAAATATGTTGACTAAATTATTTGTTAAGAATAATTCACTCACTTCCACTTATCACTATCTTTGCCAAAAGCCCCCAGGCTCTCTGAAGTGTTAGATCAGTACTAAATGCATGCTTCCTAGAGTAATGACTGGTGCCCAAATTAATCTGTTAATAGGAAAGTTTGTGGCCAGCCTTCTGTAACTCATATCTGTGAGGAAACAGGTTCCCCATTTGCAGACAGAAAATGGAGCTGTTTTTCTCCTAAGCAGAGAGCTGCCTATTGTGTAGGTAATTACTAGAAGGCCTGTGTTGACCTGGCAATGAGGTAGTATATCTAAATACCTGAAGTGAAGGAGAAAAGCAGAAATGAAAGCAGAGGCCCCATCTGTTAGACTATAATGATTGTGCTATTTGAAGGCAGAAAGGTTTGTCTGAAGCAGCTGGTTTCTCTCCAAGTGACCTTTTAGCATTTCTGCTTTTGCTGTCTGACAGATGTGTCAACTCAATAATTTCAAAAGCCCCTGAGTAAATAACCAATTGTGAGCAAGGATGACCCAAAGTGATGACAAAATGGGTGCACACACAGCACATTACAGAACATAATACCTACTGAAAGAACAGGGAGGAACATTATCGAAGAGGGAAAACATTTTACTCTTTATTTTTGAGTAAATGGTTTTCCTGCTCACAGATCAGTTGTTTTCGAGGAAAAAGGGAACTGTGGAGTGAATGGAAGGGCATTGTGACATGTTTGCCCTTGGAGCATGTCTGTAAGCTGGCTGCAGGACTCAGGTGTCATCTCAGAGCTCAAAATGGACTTCAACTCCCTCCCTTAGCCCACAGATGGGAAGAAGGACTGAAGGCCACAGCTAATTGGCTTTGTGAATTATTGGGGAACTGCAGAGAGGTGACTGCAATCAGACAAGACCAAATCAAGTTTAAAGTCCACTGAAGAATTTTCAAAAGTGATGTAGGTGCTGCTTTTAACCCAGAATTGAAGTCTTGAAGAGGGGAAAGCTAGAGCAATTGGAGACCCCTGAACACACTCTGGTTTGGTGATGAGCTAGGTACTTTGCTGAGGGCCCACACCATTAGAAAATCCTTCTCCTCCACTGACCTCACTCTCCTCCACTCTCCTCATTCTCCTCCACAGACCCTCCACAAAGGGTTGAATCTGCTAAATCTAGTCATACTTAGCCTGGTTGGACTTCAAAGCCTGTAGAGCTTTAAAAGAGCTACCAGCTCTGGCATCACCAAATCAATCTCTATTCTGCCAATGAAGAGCAGTACCACAAATAAACAATTAGATGTCAATAGATGCTTCATGTTGGCTGGATCCTTTTACTTCTTTATGATGTGATATAAAGTGATAACAAAATAAATCTTCCTTGTATTCTCACTTTAGTGGGTGGAAGTAGATAAAAAAAACATTTAAGGCTGAAAGAAGGGCAATGTTGAAAGTCCAGAGAAGTATCATCCCTCTACAGATCTATCTTTAATTCTCTCCACACCTGTTTCTTCATGTGTAAGATATGGTGAATAATACTTTCCATAATGATGTTGTGAGTTATAATTCCTTAATTTCAATAATGACTTCTGAGCTTTTGTAAAGAGGGAAAGAAGTGCAGAGGATTATTGAGTGTGGGGTTTGTTTTTCTTTTATATTACACTTGCCATATATCAATCAGATCTCAAAAGCTTGACAGTTAGAAAGTTCAATAGCACTAACAATGAAATTGTGTCTCTCAGGTGTTATGAGCCTGTCTGAGCAGATCTGGTGTACCCAGGCTGTGAACAATTGCCATGTAAAAATTTAGCTGTGATGTCCATCAAAATTAGAAAAAAGCAGAACTCCCTTCCTTTAGACACTGCAGCAACTGCTCTTAATCACTTGCCGGGCTGGACCTGAGGACTGCAGGCAGCTGTCCCCAGAAGTATCTATCTTACCCTGCATCCCTCTTTGATGGAGGAAAGCCAGTTTCAGACTAGGGCCCATGCAGGTGATTCACTAATTTTTTTGTGGTAATGCAATGCAGGATCTTCAGGGATGGGGTTCATTATAACTAGCTCTGGTTGCTGTCATGACTATGGGGACATAGAGTGAAGAACAGGGACAGTCTGCGCTGCTCCTCTTTCCCTTTCTGTGTTCAAAAACTCTATGTGCTGTTTCATGGACTCCGCAAAACATTCAAGAAATAGAGAGGTGGCTTCACTAGGAAGCCTCTCCAGTGTTAACCCCAAATGTCTGACAATGTCCACACTAATGACCAATCACACCAAAAAGGCAACTCTCTCAAATGCCTTTCGTATAGTATTTCACTCATTCCTATACTTTTTTTTTCTTTTGCCTTCACTAACAAAGGTGGGGAGGGGGGATTCAGGCCCTCAAAGTGTAAGAACAAAAGAGCTGGCAAGTGCTCTAAGCCTACATGCCAGCAACAGGTCCCAGCTTTATTAAGCTTTTTAATATGCAATACCAGAAATATAAGATAGATACCAGAAGTATAAAGTAGGATTTTCATATTTTGGCCCATACTGCTATCTTATTATCAATGTACCTTTTCAGATGAGCACTTTAAGATAATCCAACACATTAAACCCATTGCCAATGACAGCAGCAGCAGTTTTTCACAACTGGGTGTCTTCTGGTCAGTGAGAAGCTAAGGAACTGTGCTTGTTAACTTTCGTACTTACTTTTTTTACTGTTCTCTAAGTTGCTGCTATATTTAGAAAAGACCCATGTCTATCTCCATTAGGTTTCTATGCAGATTTTTTGTGAAATCACATTATAAACTCGAGGTCAGCAACCACTGAGTCAAATAATTTATCAAGTCATTACCCAGATGCAGTGCCTAACATTAGCTGCCTTATGATGCAATTTGCACTAATAAAAATAGGAAGATCAACAGCCCCTATGAGGAACAAGGTGTATTTAACAATCACTCAGTATTAATTTACAAAAAAATAGCATTTCAATCATGATCATGTTAGATTGGAGGATAAGAGAGAGCAGCTTCAGTTTGTAAAAGTTTTTCATTTTATTTTTTTAGAGGAGAAACAAATATTTTGACTGTGTTTTTCTGTTCTGCTTTAACTGCTTCAGGGGCTTTTCCTATGCATTTTCTGCAACACTCTGTTATGGTTCCTGGCAACCATTGATTTTTCTGTGTATGTGTGTTTCCTTCAAAGGTAAAATTAACATGGCTGTTTTTGTAAAACAACCTCAGTTTACCCTGCACCTTTTCTGAGCAAAATTATTTTATCTCTTCAGTGCTGTGGAGCCATAGAACCAATGGAGCTCCACAGAACAGGATCACTGCATGTACACAAAAAATACATATGGCCTTTTTATTGCAGCTTATTACAGGAGAATTTTTCATCAAACACACAAGTGATTGATTGGAAAAGTTGAGGACTGATCTGCAGTGTGAAACTCCTGTTGGTTTTAACAGGAAAGCAGAACTTCAGAATTTCCTAGGTTTGGTGCTAATGCTTCATACCTCACCTTGCAAGTAAAATCCATAGTTTCATTCACAAGGTCTCTTTAATAAGATGCAGCATAGTTCACTGCAGGCAGTGGTTGAAACTCCTCAGTAAATGGATTAAGGAGACCAATCTCCACCCCATTTCTCAGGGGTGCTGCTCAGGAGAGATCAGGTTCTGAATAAAAAGGGTCATCACTACTTACATGTGTCTCAAAGGCTTTTGGAAATCAGACAAGCCCATCAGTAAAATCCCTGTTCTATTAAAAAAAGTCAGTGGAAATTAGGTGTGAGGAAGGAAATAGAATCCCAAGCCTTACCCCAGAGATGACGTGACCCAAAAACACGACACGTGGATTTACAAGACAGTATGTCATCTGTAAGGCATCCTCAGAATCTTCAGGGTGAAAATCTCTTTGGATACTGTTACTGAACACCATATAAATAAGCATCTTAGAAACCACTTTCCCTCAATCACTTTTACCACATCTGTCCAAATCAGCTATTTCTAGATCAGCTAATATGATACCCAGGTGTTTCCTTGTGTCAGTATGGTAGTTGGAATATTCTGAGATGTTTCTATTACTGACTCACAGACATTAACTCATGAGATATGAAATCAGGGCAGTCATATATAATGGCCTTATCTTTAGAACAGGTTTCAGCTGAGAACTCACAAGGTTCGCATCTGCCCAGCTTTGGGCTGCGGAGTGAGATCTCTTAAATGTGACTTTCCCAGTTGTACAATTCTTACTGCAAGGATTCCATTTTTTGACAGTCGAAAAAGATCGGAATCAGGCTGCTTGGTATGTTTTTGGTGTCATATTAAATTTCAGTATCTAAATAATACTTAGATACCATGGTGAATAGGAAACTGCTGTAATAAACACAGCATGGAAAGTGGAAAAATAAGTACTGAGTTCTCTAGAATGTTATCACATACCTGAATCCATCTAAAATGGGAACAACACTAGTAAAAAAAATATAGCATTTCCTTATTAAATGTCTCAAGAAAATCCTAAGTGGTTAGCCATGAATTCTATCAGAAAAAGTCCAAACTCTAAAAAAAACAAGGCATGTACAAAATATCCACAGACTCTTACAGACTCCATAGGCAGATGAGGAACTAGTGGGGAGCTTCCCCTTCAGACCCATCACCATCCTCATGGCCCTCCTTTGGACACTTTCTAATAGCTCAATGTCCCTTTTATATTGTGGTACCTGAAACTGCCCCCCAGCATGTGAGATGAGGGTGCCCCAGTGGGACAAAACCCCTTCTTGCCTGGCTGGTGATGCTGTGCCTCCCAGGACATGGTTGGCCCTCCTGGCTGCCAGGGCACTGCTGACTCACACTCAACTTTCCACTGACCAGGACCCCCTGGTCCCTTTCTGTGGTGCTGCTCCCAGCCTCTCGTTCTCCAGACTGTCTGTTCATCCAGGATTGCCCCATCCCAGGTGCAGAATCTGGAATTTACCTTTGTTAAACTTCATACAGTTGGTGATTGCCCAGCCCTCTAACTTGCCTTGGTGTCTCTCCAGGGCCTCTCTGCTTTCAAGGGAGTCAACAGCCCCTCACAATTTAGTATCATCAGCAAACTTATTTAGTATGCCTACAAGTCCTGCATCCAAGTAATTTATGAAGATACTGAAGAGAATTGACCCTGTGAAACCCCACTAGTGACCAGTCACCAGCCTGATGTCACCCCATTTATTAAAACCTTTTGTGCTCAATGCAGGAGCCAGTTACAGGGTTATTTTCCTTGCCCTTCCTGAAAACTGGGACACCATTAGGCAGTTTCCAGTCTGCTGGGACCTCTCCAGATTGCCAAGAACATTCAAAAATCACTGAGAGAGACCTCGTGATGATATCTGTCAGTTCTTGTAGTATTCTTGGATTAATCTTACTAGGACTCATAAACTTACAGGGATCCAACTGGAGCAGCAAATCCCACTCAAGTTCAGGGTCAACTGAGAGTTTATTATTCTCACAGCCATGGTCCTCCAGCTTAGGGCAGTGAGACCCCTTGGTCCATCATCTGTATTGAAGACAGAGGCAAAGGATGCATAAAACACCTCTGCCTTGTCCATGTCCCTGTTTGTGAGGTGCCCATCCTCATCCTGTAACAGGCTGATGTTTCTATGCTGCCTTTTGCCATTAATATATTTAAAATAACTTTTTATTGTCCCCCATATTTCTGGCCAGCTCCAACTCCAGCTGGTCTTTAGCTGCTTGAATTTTCTCCCTACAATGGCAAGCTGCATTTCTGTATTCTTCCAGGTCACCTGACCTTGCTTTCACTGGGTACATACCTTCCTTTTTTTCCTTAGACCCAAAAGAAGATCCCTGTTCAGCCAAGCCAGCCTTCTGCCTTATTTACTTGACTTCTGACATTTTGGAATTCCCATTCTTGTGCCATTAGGAGATGGTGCTCAAAAAGACACCAGCACAATGGACCCCAGCACCTTCAAAAGCATTTTCCCTGAGGACTTTTCTAACTAGGTCCTTGAGCAGCCTGAAGTCTGCTCTCTTCATGTCCAGAGTTGAGGTTTTCCTTCACTTTTTCTCCTGTCAACAAAGATTTTAAACTCAATCACTTCATAGTTGCTGTGGCCAAGATGGTGCCAGTCACCACATCACTCATGAGATACACTCTATTGAGAAGCAGCAGATTAATGAGGGCATCTTTCTGAGTTAACTCTTTTGGAACCTGTACCATGAGGTTATCATCCAGATGTTTTAGGAATCTCTTGGACCTGTTTGTTACAGCTGTGTGATGCTCCAAATTCATTTCCAGCCAGCTGAAGTCCCCCATAAAGGACAACAGCAGTTAACTTGGAGGTGCCCCTTAGTTCCTTGTAGAATAATTCATCAGCATCATCATCTTGCCTGAGAGGTCTATAGCAGACTCCAGTGATGATATCTGAATTATTTGTTTGTCCCTTAATCCTTACTCAGAGGCTCTCAAGTGTGCCACTGCCAACTATGAGCTCCATACGTTCCAGCCCCTCCATTACATGCACCACCACCCTCCTACCTTGTCTGCCCCACCTATTCAAGCAAGTTGACTTTACATAATTTTGTTAACTTAGAACTTCAGCTAAATTAAATAGACTTATATTTCACTATAACACATTAGAGATTTAGGACTATTTCTCCTCAAAATTTGTCCAATATTGATTTTAAGAATATTTACATTTGTAATTAAATTAGTACATTTAAACACTATTGCAGTAATAATAGATTGTTAACCTACAAATTGCAAAGATTACTGACATATATTTCATTCTCCCACATAATATTTGAATGAACTGAACATTAAAATCCTAGAAACTGTTTCCTGTAACTGTAGTAAAATGCTTAGATACATATTTGCAGACTTATGAATACTTTTAGTGTAGATAATTTTAAAAGATCTCACTGTTTCAGAGCCTAATTTAAAAGACATCTGATTCTGGCATTGTATAAACCTGTGTGGAATCTCTGGAGAATGAACCTATGCATTGAGTAACACATGGACTTCCAAAGTTCATAAAGAAATCATAATTTCTCTACCAAATCATGCCCTAGTGCATTTCAGGATGCCATGTTCAAAATTATAGCATGAACATTGTGCTTCTGTAATGTGTATCTGCATTTAATAAACATATCCTTTAGACAAATGCAGTTGTCCAACACTAAAAGCAGCACAACCAACAGAGAGACAATATGTGCAATTCTGTTAAAGATTTCCTGAAAGGAGAAAGCTTTCAATGGAATGAGAGTTAGCCTTAATTAAAAAAAAAAAAAAAAAAAAAAAAAAAAANAAAAAAAAAAGGGAGAGGAGGAGAAGAGGAAAAAGAAACCCTTCTATGGGTTGAAAAGGACAAGTGACTATAAAAATGTAATCAGTCAATCCCCAATTGTGAAATATAAACAGAAGAAGCACCATTAGCCCCAGAGATGTCATCTGTGTCCCTCCTCTCTGTGTCTGTGAAGGGATGTGAGAGAGAGACACAGGATGCCAGGTAAGGGAGAAATGCATTGAAGGGGCTCACCTCCCTGTGCAAAAGTCTATTATGATATTATACCATCTGTTTTTAAGTCAATAGTAAGACTTCTTGCTCCTCAGTGCCTTGAGACACTGACTTGTAAAATGAACATTTAGTTCCACTTTCATGACTAAAGGAGCAGAAAATAGAAGAGTACTCAAGTATTAAAGGAACAATAAGGGTTGAGGTAATTGATGAATTTGGAAGCTGAATTTCAGATCTTATCATAATCCTTTTCTTGAAGTTTATACCAACCAACCTAGGTCCCAGTGGTCCAAACAGGAACCCATCAGGCTCTAAGCACACCACTAGGGCAAAGGGAAGTAGGTTTGTGTACATGCAACAGAGGTCTTGGGTTTCTTTTGTACTTTTGCTGACCAGGACATATAGTCAGTACTCTGTTTGGCTGGGATAAAGAGGAGGAGGGCATCATGAAGAGAGACAGAAGACCCTGGATGGGGTTGTTTCCAAGCCAGGCAAGCAGCTCCCTTGCTCTCCAGCAGCAGCTTTGCAGGGCGTTCCTCTGCAAAAACATGTTCATTCATTTCTGATTGCTAAGTCTAACCACATTCCCTTCACTGTTTGTAACAGTTTTGTTCCTTTTCTAAATCATTTCAGGATGTGTAAATGTAATATTTAATATCATGCCTTGTAAAAGCTATGCTCTGAAAATGGACAGATGTTTCCAAGTAGGTAATGAGTAACATCTTTCTCCAGCTTTCCTGGCAGATGCAGCAGGAAACAAATACATATGCACACATAGGTTACATTACTCTCAGAGAAATAATGTTACTAGCAGTTTCCTTTCAGTGGCCAAGCTGGTCAAAGAATTATTTTTTTTTTTCACTGCATTTCATACAATGTAAGAGTTGGACTAGATGATCTTCATGGTCTTTTCCAACCTAACTGATCCAATGATTCTATGATTCAGTATCTAATTTTCTCTTTTAATTGGTTGAAACTTAATAACAATCCCCAAAAAAGCAGCTCAAACCACCACCAGCTTAAACCAATAGCCATTTCAGTCTGAAGAACAGGGAAAATAGATACTAGTTTCCATACTATATGTTCTGTAATACAAAGTACATCAGTCATAGGAAGTCACTCCAGTCATACAAATAAACTAACAAATACTCATATAAAAAGGGAGAAAGAAACCTAAAGCATGTTTATTTTTAAGTGCAGGAAAAAAATCAATAATCTGGCTCACAGGTATGACCAACAGGTATAACCTTTGCTGGGGAAAGGGAACAGGTGGTCACTGCATGCTCTGTGCAATTCATGAGATTTGGCAGCTTTTAAGGTTGATAAAACAATAAATACCTCAAATCTGGCACCTCCAAAATCACTTTGAAGGTCTTGATGTACATAGTGCTGGCTGAATACCCCAAATTCCACATATTGACTTCCCTGACTCTTGTCTAGAATTAAGAGGTACACATAGAGATCAAGGGTGCTGAATGATGTCCACCATTCTCAGGATCCAAGATTTCCTCACTACACATTTTATTATTATATTGACATATTCAGTTCATCCAATTCCACAGTGATTTCTTCCAAATGAAAACTTAGAACTATGGACCAAATAATTTCTCCAACATCTTTCTTCTGCTCAGGACAGGTCTGATATTCACAGGATTATTATTCAGAATTGTCAACCGAGATAAGCACACCTCGTGCAGAGTTCAGCCCTTTGGCTACCTGGTTGCTCGTGGTTAGAGGTGGCACGGGACTGATTGTGCCAGATCATAAGCTGTCATTTCCAGAAATCTGACAAATTGAAACCTAAGTGATATACACAAAGGCATGCCCAGCACAAGCCTTCACATAAAAATACAGCAAGATCTGACACACTGAAAGTTAAAAAGCCAGAAAAACATCAATATGAGCCTACCTAGAATACCATCAATAAGGGTTGTAATTGTTTCAGCAAAATAACTATTTATAAATACATCTGGAAGAATTCACACATGCCAACAGCATCACTGTCTTTTAGAATACAAACTATGGTTTAATAGGAATCAACTTGCACAGCTCTTTTCCCTCTTCCTATAGTAAAGAACTGTTGTTCTCTAATGGATGGCTTTAAAAGCTCTATATAATTGATTCATTCCTTCTATTTTTCAGTGGCATTTTGGAGTTATTTCTACAGACTATTCTTGGTTTCCCTCCTACCAGCTTAGCCTGACACTTGCCTAAGGGGCTTCTGCATTTGAAATCGACAATTGCAGAAATCCCTTTAAACTTTAGTTCTCTATCTTTATTTTTGCTCTTCTTGTACATGGCCATAACAGCAGCCTGCATTTTGCTGTAAGAAACCCACTGGGCTCGATTTATTTTGTTTCCCAAAGTAGGAAAAAGTTTGAACTTTCAGGAAATTATGCTGAATTTTCGAACACCCAAGTAACACATAACCTTACTCACTTGCCATATCCTTTAAAAGCCCAGCAGAATACAGATTGTGTAGCAAGACCCGGGGCAGATTTATTAATACATAAAAGATGCAGCTGGTCTGTGCCCACATGCCAGAGGGGATAGGGTCTTGCATCCCCAGTTGACTGGACAGGAGGTATCTCTCCATTTCTTGCTCCAGGTCCCACAACAGACACAGTGCACCAGTACATAATGGGGGTTTGCCTGTGTTGGGGTAGGTCTAAATTGATTTGTGGACCTCAAAAATAGTACTGTTTGGATGCAGAAATCCAAGTTGCCTCAGGCTATGTCAGTTCTGTAGAGCTCATGCTGCACATATGAGCATACAAAGAGCACTGTTTTATAGGGCAACATTTCAGGCCTTGTGCAATTCCAGCCCACAGAACACGCAAAATTAAAGATTTATCTTTTTTTTAACATCTCTTTAGATCACTATTTCAAGTCTGTTTAAATATGAGGTGGGAAAGCTTGCCAATTCCTTAACAAAAATCTTTATAAATAAATAAAAAAATAAAAACACTCTGATACATATGTTGTTCTAATCATGATTCACTGGATTCCATTTCATCACAGAAAGAGAAATAAGGAAATAATTTTGTCTATAAATAGTCTTTTGAAGAAAGAAAATAATTAAGAACATACAAGGAATATATTCCAGAAGAAGCCTTAAGACAGGGGCAGACTTGACTCCTCAGAAGGGAGATTTGCTGCCTAGCTAAGTTGCAATCCAAGACATCTGACTACAACCCCAGCAGGATCACTAAGGCTCTGTGTGATCTTGGGAAGTTAAAAATCTCCAGTATAACCTTGGCCCTATTAAAATCAACAGGCAGAATTCCCATCAGTTTCAACATTGCAGAGACTTTATCTTTTGTGCTTCAGCCATCCTGCAGTTTACTGGCATCTGTACCCAGGTGTCACAGCCCTTCCTGTGACAAACAACATACCAATAAATTTGGCAAGTGACATAACCCCAAGTACCATAAACCACATGGCTGACGTGTTCATCTCAATGGAAATCACAGGTGTAAGGGCATACATTGAAGCCAATGCTAATCTACCAAAGCCCAAAACTCATCCAGAAATAATGACAGAAAAATGAATACCAGCAAATAAACCTCGTTGCAGTGTTTATTTAGCTCTGACACAGATAGAGATAGAACATGGTAAAACAGTCCATGTATTTGGGAACCTGATGTGTTGTTAGCCGTTATATGGAGCCTCTAAGAGAAACACATGAACTTCCAGAGAAGGTTTGAGCGCTTTGAAGGTGATTTAGAATAGACACTAGAAGAATAAAAGAAGACCAGGAAGATAGTGGTTAATTGACCTTTATTATGCCTTCTGGTTCATTTAGAAATGGAAATTAAATTAACATGATAATTCAGTCCTACTGTGTTAAGACTGATATAAACTCATTAAATTTTATGGCCACTGATTTAAGATTTTTTTCTATTAACTGGGTTTAATTTTCAATATTGTTGTGCAGGTTCTGAAAAGTGGTAGCTTGAAAGAACCCAGGTGGATGAACGACTGTGTAGCTGCTTGATGCCAGTGGCTCAGTTATTGAAAAGCAGGAGCCCAGACTCTCACAGGCATACACTGATTCTGGCACCCACCCTATGCAAAGCACGGGGAAATACCCAGTGAAATATGGGTTTCTGTCATTTCCAGAGTAAAATTAAGCCTGCCTGCCAACCAATACCCTAAATTTAGTATCAGTGAAAGAAGTTAATTCTTTTGAACTGTGCTCTCTCCTGATTCAATATACTACTCTCAAGAAATTTTAAAACAGGGCTCGCATTTGCTGTATCATCTTGCTCCTTCCTTGTCTATTCTGGGCTACTTCTTCAGAAAGAAAAAGTGATGTACATTTCACAAACCCTAAACTTGCAGCTAACACTATGTAGATACATGCTGGTGACTGCACAAAACCTGAATTTGTTGATACTCCTTTCTATTTGATTACTGTATTTAAATAATTCTTATGTATTTACAAAGTTAAGTAATCAAGTTTAAAGTAGAGCTGGTTGGAAATCTTTCAGGAAATTTCTTCCTACAAGGAAAGGTTTCTCATGTGCACTAAATATCAGTGACAAACATGGAAATGTAAAGGTAGTCCTCCAAAAGTGTAGTTCAGGAAAAGGTGTTAAATGTTATTCTATGCAGATTTAAATGGGTATTTTTTCACACCTTAAGAAGACACTGTGCAATGTTACCATGTTTTTTTGCATAACAGTCTTTTTTGGATGCCGATAGTACTCTTAAAAGAATTGTTTTCTTCCAGTGAAGTAAGTGTTAAGTGGAAGGAGACTGTAATTTATATGCTTTTCTTTCTGAGTACTATTTATTTCTATATACATATTCTTCCTTAAACAAATGATACCAAATTCATAATATGAGCTTTCTGCTTACTGTACATTTTCATTAATTTCTCATAATAAAATACGCCCTTGCACACTAAAGGGACTTCAGCAATGTAAAAGCATATAGAAAACAACTTGTAACCTTTCATAGCAATATATTACTGGCAAAATCCCACTCCAGCAAAAGTGGTGCCAGTCTATCCTACATTTTTCCTTCCTTTTTTTTTTTTAGCTGAATCTAGAAGTATTCACCAACCTCTCCATGTACAAACAATGTTCTGGTATGACACTTGGCTCTTTAACCTGCCAGAGCTGTCAGCAAATTAGGGAATAAAACAGTTTCCTACTATTCTTGGCAATAAAAGCCTGTCTGTGTCAATTCACTTTACATTGGTACTCATCATTCAGTCAACACTGCCTGCTTTGCAGTTTGTCCACAAATGGCCAAGCCCCAACAGCACCTCTGCCAGCACCAAGCAATGGCAGAAGTAGATCTGGCTCTAGAAAAGCAGCAGGGAACTTTTTACAGGCAAGTGAACTACCAGAATATGATTTTGGAGAGAGTAGAAGAGGTGATAAATGAAAATGGACAAGCTTGGAAACAAAGTATTGAATGGGAAATAGGGACCTGAGCAGAATACAAATGGCTAAATTCCATATAAGGAAAGGTGGGGATATTATTTATACAATTTTTACCCGAAAATTCAGAGACACAGGAGGTTTATTTAGCTTGTCAAGCCAGATTTCTAAAGTTTTCAGCATGGTAGTTTCTAATTTGTCTCTCAGATGGTTTAGAATTGCTATGATCCCATCTTTCTACTTTCCTACCATGGAATGCAAATATGTGTTCACATAATCAGATTCTATAGCTCTCACATGCTGTCCTGTATATATATATGTCTGTAAATGCCATCATCTCCAGAAAACAATTCTGATGAGGGTTGGATCAAGTTTATGTGGCCTTATCATTGTTGTAGCAGATTCATCAATCCTAGTTAAGGCTGTTTCAGATTTGAGACTAGTTTTACTCCTATTTTGTGCAGAACAGTGGAAATTCACCTCCTTTTCCTAACCCATGACTGACAGAAAGTCTGTCTCAGTGCAAAAAATACAAAGGTATCAGCTCCTTTGGTACTTCATTCCTCCTGCCTGGGAGAAGAACCTTTTGTTTTCACCATCATAGTCAGAATAGGAAAAGCAGGACAGGTAACTTTAGACAATGATGAACCAAAGGTGAATTATCTATTTCTTTTCTCCAAAGAAAAAGGTCAAAAATAGGACAATTTATTAGCTAAGGGTCACTGAAATATTTCAATTACTTTTTATCATATGAAAAAGCATAATTTTTCATTTGAATAAACAGTCACAGGGAATTTTTTTTTTTTTTTTTGTGATTGAAGCTTGGAAAGTTTTTCTTGAAAAGTCCAGATCCTGTTAGCGAAAGGTTTTGAACGTTTGGGATTTGTGGAAGGAGGTGTACAAAATTTTTTAAATTATTTTTTGGTAATAAATACAATAACTTTCCTACTAGGACTGAATTTCCACTGAGTTCTAAGGTAACTACAAGACAGCTGCATGGCAAGCTGCAAACCTCCTTAATGCTGCTTCTCTGGGAGAGCACAGTGGTTTAGGGAAAAGCCTGAATCATACCAAGGTCTACTGTGGGAGAAGGGGCATGAAAGTGAATAGAGAGAGGAAAAAGAGGAAGAGGAGAGGGTAGGATGAGCCTGTATTCCTGAACCATTCAGGTCATCCCAGTTTTCCCCTCCAGCACTGCTTGCAGGAAACTGAAAAAAAGAGATTTTACGTCTTAACTTGTTTCACAGGATCTGTGCATGAGCTGATGTGAATCTGGGGACAGGAATCTGGTCCCGAAACTTGCATGCCTTTCATCAGCATTATGTGATTTTATTGTTCTTATGTCTTTGAGTTTTACAGGGTTTATGGGTTTAAATCAAACAATTAACAACATAACATGGTTTTTGTTTGTGGTTACATTCCAACACTGATTGTGAAATGTTAAAAGTGACACATTCCCTTGTCCTTGTGTATCCCAATTATTGCTGCAGATGTACATCTGAACCCAATCAGCTTATAAAGTTCTGTTGTTCATCTGTCTAAAACAGAAGACCAGAAAACAGTCTTTAAAGAGTTTAAGATTTTAAATATATATATATATCAGGAATGTAAAGGGAGGGAGAGAAACCACTGAGACAGATTTCTTTTTAAATTCAGTCCAGATTGGTGTTGCCCAAAAGCTGTTCCAAATAACTCATAGCTCTACTGTCTCCTTTGTGATAACAGTTGGTGGCCTCAGTCACATCATTGGCATGTTTTTTTCTGCAAGAAGCCTCCCTTTCACTCTCAGGAAGGTCACAAGGAGCCTCAGCAGGGGGAAGAGGACCCTGGGCCCCAAAACAGCTCCACCAGGTTCTTCCACCCAACAGAGGTTCCCAAGAGAGAAGCTGGAGCTGCTCCCTGATGGTAGACTGGGAGAGTGGATCCTTGAGGATGGGGATGGAGGATGCATGGAGGAATGCAGATATTTGCATCCTACTCCCTGACAGCTCATTCTAAGTCCCATGCTCTTCTGCCATGCAGGCACACATGGGTGCTCAGGTGGTGGTGATCTGCCACTTCCCTGGGCTCTCAGGCACTGTGCTCATCCAGTCCATGCCATTACCTAATTTTGTGGGCCTGCAGTCATTACAGGAAGGCATGCAGCAATGTGAATGACTGAAACATTAATTAATATTAAAGATAGTAGCAAGCCATTATTTTAATTAGCTCTTCTTGTGACTGAATTTTTGTTTCAAGCTTGCACAAGCAAATTATATTTCACAAGGGAGCTCTCAAGCAAAAATGTGGCAGTGTACTTCTAGCAAATAACACAGATCAATACTCATCTTTTTCCAGACTCAGATTGATTAATATCCATGACATACTAACTGCAAAATGATCACGGTCCAATTAATTCTCCCTGTGCAACAGAAATAACCCATTAACTGAAGCAAAAATACACAATGTGTCAACACCAAGCAAAAGCTTAGCAAGATGAAAACTGCTGAACTTGGGTTTGAATCCGATTGTCAACCCTAAACTTATGGAGACAGTAAACAGTCTGAACAATCCAATTGCACTGTGCAATCTCACTGAGCCCAGCACTGTCGTGGGGCTGATTTTGGGGCTGCACCAGCAGCATTTCATCCTCATTGTGCCAAGGTTTCCTTGCCTATACCAGGGAGAGACTACTGCTCTGGGAGTTCCTTCTGATTCTCAATAAAGGTGTGAGAAATTCACCTTTCAGTATTTGGTATGGGTTAAAATATCCTGGAAGTGAAATACTGTCAGTTAAATTAGTTGTTTTAGGGTTAAGCTCTTATTTGCTGAAGGAAGGAATGCTGTTCTTCAAATCAAAAGAATACAAGATATTCAACTGCAGGGTCTCAATGCCATAGCCTGGGAAGGAAGACTGAAAGAAAATCATAGAATTATAGAATAACAGTCATAGAATCAAAGAATCATAGAATAGTTTGTGTTGGAAGGGACTGCTAAGGGCTGTCTAGACTAACCTCACTGCCATGGGCAAAGAAATCTTCAACTAGATCAGGTTGCTCAGAATCCCATGCAACCTGGCCTTGAATGTCCCCACGGATGGAGCATCTACCACTTCTTTGGGCAACTTGTGCCAGTATTCCATCACCCTCATCACAAAAAAAAAAAAAATCTTCCTTATATATAGTCTGAATCTGCCTTTTTTAGGTTTAAAACTATTATCTTCTGTCCTATAAAAATTATATCCAGCAGGACAGACACACAGAAGAAAATCATTGCTACATTTTGCCTCCTTAGTCAGCCAGACAACCTCAGAACAATGTGGGTATCAGTATCTGGTGAATGATAGGGTCTCTCAAAGAATAAATTCTCCCGAGCACCCAGGCACACTGCCCAGGTCTGGCCCAGCTGCAGCAGTGAGGGGCAGCTGCTGCTGCAGAGAAGTCCTGCTTGCTTAAAGAAGCTGGATGCCCAATCAAAGAGAGTGCCATTGTCAGCTACAGGACAACAGCTAAGTTTACTGGACTCATCAATGACACGGATGTTGGCAAATTGTAATAATACTATTACACATAATGAAAATCATAGAATGGCTTGGGTTGGAAAGAACCTTAAAGGTTATCTAATTCCAACCCCCTGCTGTGGGCAGGAACACCTTCCACTAGACCAGGGTGTTCAAAGCTCCATCCAGCCCAGCATCCACGGATTCTCTGGGTCACCTGTCACAGTGTCTCACCACCCTCACAGTGAAGAATTTCTTCCTGATATGTAACCTAAACCTATCCTCTTCCAGTTTAAAGCAAATACTCTTTGTCCTACCACTACATACTCTTGTCAAAAGTCCACCTCCAGCTTTCTTGTAGGTCCTCTTCAAGCAATTGAATGTTGCTGTAAGCTCTCTTGGCCTGTCTTCACAGGAGAGCTGTTTGAACCCCCTGAGCATCTTTGTAGCCCTCCTCTGGACACACTTTATTGGATCCACATCCTTCTCCTGTTGGGGGCCTCAGAACTGTACACAGCACTGCAGGAGGGGTCTCACAGCAGCAGAGCAGAGGGGCAGGTTCCCCTCCCTCGCCCTGCTGCCCACCCTGCTTTGGATGCAGCCCAGGATGCCACTGGCTTTCTGGGCTGGGAGTGCACATTGTCAGGTCATGTCAAGCTTCTTCATCAACCAACAGCCCCAAGTCCTTCTGGTAATAATACCTGTAAAGAGGTGAAAAAGTGGGATATTTTCACAAGGAAATAACTGGGAACAGATGACCACTGTTCAACCCAGAGTTTAAGTGTTCTTTTTTTTGCCTGTAACCATCTTAAGTCATCCAAGCTACTCTGGGAAGAACAGTGTAACTATGATTGACCATCACCACATGAACCACAAGGTCTTGACAGCTGGGATGTCTCTTTTTCCAGCTATGGTTGTTCAGTGAGGGAATATGCAAAACCAGAAGCTTAAGATTGAAAGCTCTGAGTTCACACTGTCTGGGAGTTAAGTCCTATGCTGAGAAAGCAAAAGGATCATGGGAACACTCTCACTGACCTCAGAAGTGTGGTATTCACCACCCCTCCCAAAACTGACTGCCAAGACTCCTAGTTTCACTCTGGTGGAGGTAGTAATCAATGGCAAAAAAATGGGGAAAGTGTCAAGGTGAGGGAAATATTAATATCTCCAGGTACCAAATTCTGTTTTACAGCTGCTTTCTGAGCCAAAAACAAACTCTGCATTAGCATTGTGAGCAGAACCACAAGCAAAGAATTGCAAAAACCTGGTGCAACTGTAATAAAAGCAGGAAAACTGTTTCCAAACCCATGGAAGTCAGAGGGGATGTAATTCACAGTATATCTTTTAGAAGATGAAAAGCTATTTTGACCATATTTTAATATGTTTATCAAAGGAAAGATACAAATCCAACAATAACAACTCAAATTTATCACAGATGGAAAAAGGGAATCAAAGGGTTTTGCATAGAAATCTGTTGAAGTCAGGTTCTGTTTAGACAGTAATTCCTGCAAAGAATCAAACTACTTTCCTCTCCAGTTTTAATTTGAATTGAGCTCTAGATGTTGGAAGCCATCTGTCCTTGAAAATCCAATGCAGACAGAAAACAATCCTGACTGACTTGAACCACAAATACGTGGTTATTTCAGTATGCATCAACAAAAAAAAAAGTGTTGAGGTCAAATCATCCCAAGCCTATTTCACCACAAAATGACTACACAACCATTTAGACATTTGTAAGAGTGTGTCTGACAAAGTACAGATGCAGTTAAAATGTAAGATTGAGTGAAAGTCATATTTTATATCAAAATTTATCTATTACTGCCCAGGGGGGTGTGCAAAGGAGCAAGGGAGGCTTCACTTCCACTGACTCAGGAATGGCTGTGATCAGTTAAGCAACAAGGACCATGCCTTGACATCTTTTAGGTAGGGAAGCAGCAGCTGCATTAACTTGGAGAAATAGTCTGTTTGTCTGTCTTCTCAGAACGAAGTGAGTCGGGGACAGAAATTAATCATCCTGATCCTACCAACAAGCTAAAGAGCAATGCCTGGAGGTGAGGGGGCCAGGCACTGGCTAACGGGGCTTAGGCAGCACCTTCCTGCAGACAGGTAGACCCTGTGCTGATCCCTGGTGCCAGACACCACACCAGGGCTCACCCATAGGAAGGCTCTTCCCACACAAACCCCACGGAGGTATCACAGTTTCCCATTTTTCAATTGTACGCCAATACTTTATAAACATTTTTGGGAATGCTGTTCATTTTTGGTGTTGTGAGTATTTTATTTATATTTAACTGGCTTGAGAGTAATTTCAAGGGAATAAAATAGAAGGAAAGGCTAAAGCTCTGTACAAGTGTCCTGTCTTGCTAGCACACTCCTCACGGTATCCAGAGGGAATCAGTGCAGAGCCCCACAGAGCCTGGCACTGAGATGCGTGTCCTCTGATGGCCAGTGACACCCCCACCAGGCTCTTTGGCCTTCACTAGCTTGCTGGAGAGTCACTGGCACCCATAGGCTCTCCAAGGCATTGCTCACAACGATACTGCTTGTAAAAGTCTGCATTTTCCACAAAGACAGAAACAGAGTTTGACTTCTTAATACTGCAAAGAACAGTGCATAAGTAGAAAACAGCAGCTGGTACGAGGAACAGAAGCTGGAAGATATGCAGGCTATTGAGTACAGGATGATAAAGTTGCTCAGTCAAGGGCAAAGCCAACAAACTGCCTGGAATACCATGAACAGTCACTCTGGATGGAGGTGAATACTGCAGTCACCACTGCTCCAAACTGCTGCTAGGACAGAAAGAAAATATCTTTCTGATACTTTCTGAAGTCTGATCCAATGGAGCCCAAGGAACCTCCAACAACATTGTCTTGAAAACACTCTTATGGGAACTCTTCATGAAGTATAAAAAGCAAAGCAAGTGACCACATGCAGATGCAGATCCCGACTCTCTTCACTTCTTCACTGATTGTCTATTAATGAAAAACAAATAGAGAAAGATATTTTTTAAATTATTTCATTTACAAGGAGATCTATGTTTTGGCCTTCAGTCAGCTTTTTTTCCCCCAAAGGAGGTACTACAGGTACCACAACCTAGGCATACCACACTCTTATTTTTGCTTTTCATAGTATCAGAATACATTTAAATGTGCAAATATACCTCTCAAGATGACAAGACATCAACATTAAGCTTTCTAGCATATAACGTAGTATATGGTCTATTAACATGTATATAGGGGGGGATTAATGAGCTAAGCACAGCCTCACTTCTTACAGAAACCTCCTGTCACTCAAAAAGAGAGTGAGATCTTCTCTGGTATCAGGGTCCTGTCATGCCTGTGCCTATCTCCCACCTTCCATTGCCCAACTAGTGCCCTGTGCTACATTTAAATGAAAATTGGCCTTTGGATATGAAATGTGAATACTGAACACTTTCAGGAAGGAAACAAGGCAAACAACAGGAGACCATCCTTATTTTCTCACATTCTACCTGGCCAGAGTCTTGCCACATGTGAGACACAAGGAATCAGACTCCTTGATGACAACTTGGTATCCCAGGGAGATCCAATTGAATGCTCAGCTGATATGGGACATAAATAAGCTAGGCTTGTTCAACAAACTAAAACATTTTAATTAAAAAAAAAGTAGTTTTTTTTTTAAAAAAACCCTATATTTTTCATTGAGAATAATTTCCTGAAAACATGCTGAACAAGATATTGGTTTTCTGGGATTTTTTGAGGGGGAAAAAAAAAGAAGAGGGAGAGAGAAAAAAGACACAATGCATATGGGGCTGGAGAGGGAAGTCATGAGAGAAAAGCATTGCTGGGAGCTGCCAGATTTGCTGACACTTCTGCTAGCTTGCCAGATGAATCAGACCACGGAATATTGAATTAGTAAGATTTATGACTGGGAATTTGAGGAAGTTACCTGTGATACAAAACACGTTGTGTGAATGAGATCTCCTGTGTTCTATCGACAGAGGCACACAGTGAGGTGGGAGCCGGTCCCCCCTGCACTGCCTTTCTGGAGAGGCTCTGTTTGACTGATAGCTGAGCTGGAGCCAGTCAGCCACAGGGAAAACAAGGGCAGCACACTCCCAGGAGCTACACAGCCGTCTTCTGTGGGAAACTTTCTGAGACTTAGGAAGTTGAAAAGGGAGGAGGGGGAGAAGTAAAACAAGTACAAACTTTCCTTCTCCTCTTCCATCATCAAACCGACATAGGCACACATAGGCCTCAGAGTCATCCAAGCACCTGGGAGGACTGGAGCAAAGGTCACAGAGTCCACAATTATTTATCCAGCATCTGCTGCAAGAAATACAAAAAAACCTCCATTGGCATCTGGCAGCATGAAAAGCTAACAAGCTACTGTTTTCATAGAGGTTTCCAAAACACCGGAGCACCACATACTACCGTGTCTCCACTGTGCCAGCTGGAGTGATTGGTTACTCTAAAAAGCTAAACAAAAATGCCACCTCCCCTGGGCAATCCACAGGCAGCACAAAGGTGTCACAGCTGTCTCTACAGAGAGCGAGTCTTTTCCAAAGCCATTTCCTTTAGGGGCAGGTGCCACACCCAAAGCAGAGCAGGAGGCTCTTCTGCCCTGCCCTGAGCAGCCCCACTGAAGGGAAGAGCACAAGGAGCCCACTGGGCTGCGGGTTCTGTGCCACATCCTGCACTCAGCAGTGGGGCTTGGCCAATAATATACTGTGGGTTTCATCACTCAGAGCAATTTACAGCAGTGCAATTATTATCTCCATCTTATAGACAGGGTTTTCATTGCTAGCCACAGGGGCTGAACAGGGACAAAAAGCTCCATCTTGTTTGCACCAGCACTTGTGCCATCTTCAAAGTACACAGTTCCACAGGAGAGAGTAGGCTCCCTGAGTTCACAAAAACACACGGAGGATGCAGAGGGCTCCCTGCTTGCTTTACAATGCAAGCAGAGGCCAGTCAGGTGCTTCCACAGATTTATAACCACATAGTTGCATTCAAAGGGTGCATGGGATCTGAAAAGACAGTGGATAGCCTGCTGATACCTTTCATCTTAACTTCAACAACCTCTCCTTGCAAATATGTGTAACTATAAAACTGTTTTCCCAAACACTCAAGTGTCACAGCTACCAGCACCTCAATGTTTCACACAAGAATAAAATAAATCCAATTTTCCCTTTGAAATTATATTTCCATTACAGCACCTTTTCAAACAAAAATGCTTAGCAGATATCTGTGAAATAGCTTTTTAAAATGTGACATATATAATGACACCGTGTTTCTCTTTGGGCAAAGGCACAATGCTAACATTGAGCAAATACTAACAATGCACAGATGTGAATGGTGCTGTGAACATCAATGCTGTCCCTTACAAAAGAAAAAAAACAACCCACATGAAATACTGCATCTTCATAAATCTTATGTGTTTTATGCATTGCTGCCATTGGAAAAACAACAACATATTGAGTGGTGCATTTTGAGACAGGATGAGTTTAGTCAGTCTACCTAACTTAGCTGAACTTCACCGTATGCTGATCTGAAGGCCGGTATCTATCACCCCCACTTTACGACGTGCATTACTGCCAGCATAACAAGGCAGGCAAAAGGGAGGAAATGTGTTTTAGCCACAAAGTGAGAGATGTTTTCCTGATTTATTAATTGTTGTGCTGCATCTCATAATTTTCTACAAGAAAAGTCACACGCTCTTCTTTCTTTTTAAACTGAAAAATTCATTCCATTGTTTCTGTTGTTCCAGGAAGGTGTAAATACATTGTACCCTGCTATTTTATGTTTTAAAAAGGTGACCTATACTTTCCATTTCAAATGCGGTTTCTTTAATGAAAATATTGTAATGTCAGTCCATGCAAAGCAAATGCATATTAATATGCGTTTACATCTGTCTCATATTAATATTCATGCCTGAATCCACATCCCTACACAAAGCCAATTTTCTGACCATCTGTGTGATGGCTGGTGGATGCAATGAATAAATTTTATTTGTGAGGGGAGTGATAAATCATGTATCTTCCGTTTTTCACCCACAATCTCTCCTCTTAGGTGCTAAAATGTTTTCATTGTGGTTAAGAATTGTTAAGAAACCAAACTGATTAACCCCTTAGCACATCAAGGAGCTTCATTTGTCTGGTGAAAGTCCTCAAAAATCACGCAAGGCACAATATGACTGAGAAACTGCAGTTTTAAGAGGTTTAATTATTTACGTTCTTGAATTATTCCTGTCTCAGAATCACACTCAGAGTTATAGTAAAGACCAATTTTCTCATACTGATGTTGAGGAGTACCTTACTCTGCAGTTGCAGGGGGTTTATCTTCAGAGTTAAATACTATTCAAAGACAATTGTAACCAGAACTTCAGCAAAAACTGTTTTGCATGGCTTAGTGTTAAGCAACTGGCTGGTTAGCAGCTAAAAAACTGATTGCTAAAGCCCCAACTCTACACCAGCTTCTCAGTTTCCAGAATACAAACTGACTCTGACTTCCTCTGCAAAAACAAGTCTGCTTCTAAATTCCCAAAGGATAAATTTTGACCCTGGTCACACGAGTGTCCACCCAGAGTAACTTCTCTGGTAGTGAGAACAGCTTTTTACCGGAGGGCTATTCTCAGACAGTTCAGAGTGTAAATGTATGAAAACTGCACAAAGCCAAGTGCAGTAACACTCCATTGTAGGGTGCAGATAAAAAAATAATAAACTCTCAGCTAAGCTGAAGATCCAGGCAGCTGCAAGCCTGGGAAGATGATTTAAAAGTCTTGTGTCCCAGCACGCTCCAGCTCTGTCCATACCTTTTCGTTGGTTGGTTGGTCAGTTGGTTGGTTTTTTGAACAAGACCCCTAAACACAGACATTTGCTCTTATTCAGAAGATCATAGTCTGAACAGACTCATTCCCATGTGCTGCCTAAGCACTGCTGTAATTTAATAAGATGGTGCAAGATGTGCCATGGCTTCCTCTCCCTTGGGCAAACAGACTACACCTGACCCAGAGAAGCAGCAGCGCTGGGTTCATCTCTGAACACATCAGCCCTGGGCATATACACTGAAAAAAATGCTGGAGTAAGTCAGGCCAACACCAGTCACCTTAGGCATGGTTAAAGCGTTTGCTTGAATAGTAAGAGATTTGTGGTTTAAGTCTTTTTCCAGTCTACAGTGCTCAAACCATGGCCGCTATTAGCCATAGGGAATTCCCTCTCCTTCAGGCTGCTAACTAGTCTTCACCTTTTTCTTTTGAATCAGCTCCTCTGAAGGACATATATCCACATACAAATTTCAAATCAAAATATGTTTTTGCCAATACTAGAGTAAATTATTTCCTCATACATTCCGCAGTGAAGTCAGCTAACTGAATTTATGGTGACACTATTTGTCCTGAGATACAAAATTCTTTCCTTAAGGATGGACTTCGCACATTTTTGTAAATACAGGTCACAGAACCAGCAAAAAGGGGAATTTTTTTTTTTCTCTTTCTAATGTAGGTCAAATCATGTCAGCAACAAATAACCTACTTCTACCTTGACAATCCAACCGTAGGTAGTTTGAAGATTATTGTGTACTGAACTGGAATCCGAAAGAGGAATTGTGAATGAGCCTCACACTTCATCAGCATAATTGTCAAGAAATTATTTGTAGTTCAAATAAAAACATACAATTGCTAAAAAAAGAGGCTCAAATGGTACTACAGAAAATAAGCAAGATTGTCAGTCAATCACAATTTCCAAGAAATTGTGTTTGTGAGGAAGTGCTGGCTGAAGATGTATTTATGTCTAATATCCTTTTGTCTTAGTAAATTGTGTTCTATCTACAGCACATCGTAATGAAAAAACTGGGCATTTCTAGAGACTGCAAAATCCAGAGGTTTGAATCTTTATTCCTTCATTCCTTTTCATGAGACAAAGACAGGACAAAGAAGGAGGTGGCAACTTTCATCACGACCTTGCCACTCTGGGCCAGTAGTGGCCCTGAAAGATATTGCTGTTCTCATGGGCGTCGAGGGACCTATGTGAAATGAGCTAAATTTCATCAAAGTTCCCAGTGGAGAGCATCTGTATTACAGATACTGCTAGGAACTAATTGGTTTCCATGACTAATGAAATTCATATGGAAATATTGATCAAAACACTCCCCTTAGGTTTCTGTTGAAAGCGTGTAAAATAAAGATATTTAATATAAATATATCTAATATTTTATATTGATCCCTAATAAGTTTAAAATATAAAAATCGAATGGATAGATGTTTATGAGCAACCTGGTTTAGTTGAACACGTCCCTGCTCATTGCTGGGATCTTGGACTAGGTGGCCTTTAAAGGTGTCTTCCAACCCAAATTATACTGTGGTTCTAAGATCTTTAACTCGTTTGGTAAAACAAAGAACTTTTCAAAACTGGTTTTCTCTTCTCTTATTAGTTTGCTTAATCACTATATCTGCTGAAACCCATGGAAAATCTCTTATTCACAAAACCAGCAAGCTAATAAAACTCCTGATGTTCAAAAGGGCTGTTCACATGCCAGAAGATATGAATGTTTATAGGTGCTTTATTAGGTTGTGACCTGAATTATTATTGTCGCTTTTAAGATTGCAACTGGCCAGCATAAAAGCTGTGTGTGCACAAAGGGTGCAGAATGAGCCATCAGAGGGAGCAAAAAATAAACATGGCTTGCCTAGTTTCCTGTAGCTTCCCATTTCACATCCTCCACGCACTTTAACTAATGGGATGATCAGCTAGGAATTTTAGAAAGGCAGAAATCAATTCTGCAGTCAGAGGGCTCCCCAAATCAAGCCTAAAGGGGAATTTTCAAAGTCTCTGCAGATCCACTGTAATTGTGCTGAAAACAGATAAAAGCTGCAGAACTGCCATGGGGAAAAGCCCCTGGTACCGATATATTCCCAGACATCCCAGGAGTGCATTCAGTTCCAAATCCCCTCTCTTTAGTTACTCTGTCATTCTTTTTCCACAGACCTCCCCCCACCAAAAAATTGGCAGTAGCCTTGTATGTTCTAAGCTTCAAAGGATCATTTGTGTCTAAACACTAATAAAAGAATTTTTTGCACGTTTCCAGGAATGCCGAAACAGGAGGGGTTTTTCTCCTCACGCTTTGGGCAAAAGGCATATGTACACTGTTCTTCCCTCCAGGACCCTATCAACGATTCCAGCACCTCTCTGTGAGACTAATTAGAAGAGAAACATAGGGGAAGCTGGTGTTAGATCAGAAATTCAAGCCTGAGTCAGAGAGCTCGATTTCCTCATTCCCATTCTTAATGCAAAGGTGGGACAGAGCAGGCAGTAAAGCCCTGCTTATATTCCAAACATTGTGTTTGTGTCTCCTTTGGTGCCAAAGCACACAGCAATGCTCACAGAGGCCACGTGCTGAAGTTCCCACCACATGGAAAGCCAGCTGGAGAGAGCTGGTGGCTGCCAAGCTCCTGGCTGAGCCCTCCTTGGTCACTGCGGTCAAGCAGCTCTTCAGACCCTACAGCCCCGTGGTCAGCTCCCAGCACTGGACAGTGAGTCCAGGCTGCAGCCATAGATGAAAGAAAGAAGTATGCAATAGTAAAATAGTTCCTCTCAGAGCAATTGCATTTCTTCAAAGACTTTCTACTCCCCAGCATCCTTGTGGGCTGTTAGAGTCTCTCTGGAGAATGAATTTTAATTTTAAAAAAGCCTCCGGTGAATAATGTGCGTATAACTCTTCCCAGAGGAGCCGGTGCACTTCCAGCAATAATATCCATCCTGAAGGCTGAAATCACTGACAAGTTGAGCTAGGTGGTCTCCTTTGGCATGAGCTGCCACACAACCCAACTATCTCCTGTCCAGTGTGATCAGTATCTATCAAGATGCCCTTGGGACTGCAAAGACAGTTGAGAAGTTTGGAAGTCAGTTAGCTGAGATAAACTGCTAATTTAATTGACTCAGTCCAAGTAAATTAAGCCTATTGTGGGAAGAAGATTTTAAAGAGCGACCAGGAATTTCTGAGTTCCCACAAATCTGGTGCTGCATGAGTGCACTGAGACCCTTTGAGGGGAAGATAGGTTGAAGGAAAAACTCTCATTGCTTTTCCTAGGTTTTGAATCCAGTCTTTGCTAGGGATTCACAGGTAGAAATCTGCAATAATTCCCCTGTAAGTCTCCCGTACTGGATGCATTTTTGTGAAATAATGTTTTAACAGCAAATTTTATGGCAAAGAACTTGGAACAAACTCCTTCATCTACAGAAAAAGTTTTCAAGGAGTTTATCTGAGTATCATCAAATTTCTGCCAGAAAATCTTTTCCAGCAGAAGGATGAAATTTCTGGTCAAGCTGGAAAAGGGATGTTGGCTCTGTATTTGTAATGGGGACGCCAAGAATTGTGCAAAACTCCAGCTTCCAGACCTGCTTTGTCTGACTCAGAAAAAAAAAAGCACTTAAAACAGCCTTAGAGCTGAATTTTCTCTGGGAATTGAGAGCCTCTGCTTTCCTCTCTGAAGATTCTTCAATCTCTATAAAAAAGCTGAATATTCAGAAATGTGAAGTACTCATTGAACTGGCACAGGAGGCACAGCCATGTGGTCAAGGCTCTCAGTTAGTAACCTGGCACCACACATGGATGAAGGTAAGCTTCTCCCAGACAAGTACAGTGCCCTAAACACCTTTCCCAGCCACATACCTACATCTCTCCTTTTCCCAGAAGAAAAAAACTTGAAAAGTTTTTGTTTCTTCCAGAACACAATAGCAAGCTCCTTTTATCTGCAGAGGTCTTTCAGGCCAACAGAAATGGGTTTCCCTTCTCACCTCCTGCTCCACCAGGAGATTCTTCCTCTTGGCATGTTTGCGTCTTCTTTCCATCCTGCTCTTTTCACTTCTGTGCTTCTCCTTCTTGCTGTTTGATGTTTTCATCAGCTCTAACACACAGCAGGTGAAGGATAAGCATCACCACTTTCCCTGGGCTATTACTGGCCAGGCCTGCTGCAGAAAGGAGCCCTCTGGCATCCTGACCCTCTGCCACAGCTCTCTCCATCTCCAAGGGCCCAGAGCTGGCAGCACCCTCATCCACCCTGCCCCAGCTATCCCCCTCAGCCTTGGTTCATGCTCTTCTCTCAGGCACATTGTCTCTCCTGTTTGTCACACAGGTACAAGGAATCTGAAGGAAGAGTGATGGTAAAAGGTTGCTGGAATGTAGAAATCATTGGTGTTAAACTAGAACTTTTTCCCGGAGAGATACCAGCATGTAGGATTGACCTTGTTCTCACTGCTAAGGTAGGCAAATGTTAGGTCAGCATTCCTTCTCTAATTGAACAGGGGTCAGGTAACATACAGGCTGGTGAAATTTGTAAATAGGCAAAATTTAACTGCTAAAAATTAATTTTAAATGGAGAAAAGTGTGAAAATTAATAATGGTTGTCTGTCCATGCTCAAGTGTTTAAAGCACACTTGCTCCTCTATCAGAAATTCTGAATTCTCAAAATGCTCATCTTGCCTCTGCCTACTTATTTTCTTCCAAACTATTGCCAGTTTTCCATTCTACCTCCTTACCACAGGGGCTCTGCACATGAGGACACTGTGCCATCAGTCCAGTTTATTTGGCTGTCCTTAGTGCTATGTCAATTCCGAGAGCAGGCAGAAGTTTTCAGAAAGTATCACCATCAGAAAATGTAAAAAACTGTTAATGTAGATGACAGAACTCAAAAGTATTTCAAAACTGCCTTCTTACCTGTAGGGAGACACCGAGCCTTTGTACCCAACTATGATCTCGGCAAGATTTCCGATTTTTTTAATAAAATATTTCTATTCTTGCTCAAACAAACTCTTCGTAATTTCCCCAAAGTGGGAAACACTCAGAGTCCCTTTTTCTATTCCCCAAATAGTTATTTTTAGTTAGTTATTTTTCCAGGTTGTGGAATTTCTCAAAGATGGCAAACAGAGCAAATCTGATCAACTAATTAACCCTTCCCTGTTTCACCATAAGTCACAGTTTCTACAGCATAAAATGCATGTCTGTCCAGGGCATTGAATTTCTTGATGCTGCATTAAATCTATGGAGACAGTTTGGAGAATCATAAGCTCTTAAAACTCTAAAACCATTTAAACTCAGTCAGATACAGCTTGGGATGGGAATTCTCAGCTGCGGAGCTCCCTGTAATTTCACTCACTTGCTGGACCCATGCCAAACTATGAGCCAGCAAAAAACCTAGTTTGTAGCTACTGCATCTCCAGATAATTATCTAAATGAAGCCCAATCAGCAAAATAAACCTTAATTTTTATTTCAAAAGCAGAAAGTTCTGTCTTGAAAAGGGCTGGATTGTTCTTAACAAGAGTCTGGAAATACAGTCTTTATTTTAGATGTTCCCCGGTTCACTTCACTAGTTGCAAAATGATATTAGTATGAATCAGTTCTAGAATGAGAACACTTCATTTTTATTAGTCAGTATAAATGATCTCCTTAGTACCCTACTTCTGACAGGTCTTGGGTTTTCAGCTAACAAGCACCAAAACCTGTCTCACTGGCAGTGAGCGGGAACGTCCTGAATAATCGCAGGAACTCATTTATCATTAAAACATCACTTCTCAAATTCAGCTGCCATATCACTTGGCATGAAGAAATAATTGTATTATATTTAACCCCTCAATAACTCAGCTACCTAAGTCATTTTCAAATTATATGTTCCCTTCTCCTAGCCTTTCATTAGACTGACAAATATCTGTGTCACTGTGAGCTCCAAGTTCCTTGGAACAAGCAGTCTTCCTTGCAGTGCTATTGCCAGCTGATGGCAGAAGCAGGATGAGTGATTTGTTTGCTTTGTGAGGCTGGCTTTCATTGTCCTGAATTCAACACTAACATCTTGCTAATCCTGCATTTAAATCTATGAACACTAACGTGCCCCTTTTTGGATCTCCTCAATGAAGTATCAAAGGCTTAGAAGGGCTAACAATAATTTCTCCATCTGTAGGGTTCAAAAAAACCCCTGAGGATTAAAATCTTTGCAGTGGATAGGTTGTAAATTATGTATTTCTCTGGACATTACTATGAGTAATTCTGCTGCACTTGGAGTGCTATGATCCAAAGTCAGAAAGAGATTAAAGGATTAATTTCCTTCTTGATTCATTATTGCATGTTTTGTTCCTTTTTTCTTATGTTTCTACTCTGTTTATGTGCTAAAAATGTTTTATTCATGGATCCTTACATAATTTTCCATGACCATGGCACAAGACACATTCAAATGCCTTGACGTTTCAAATACGCATCTCATTTTATAGTTTAGGATTACACAGACCATAACTGCACCGTGTTCTTTTATTCTGATGGTATGACACCAAAACAATTATAAGTACAAATTCAAATTTTGCAGCATAATACTCACATTCCTGTTACAAAATATCCAGACGGAAGCCTGGGCTGGTTACTCTATAAGGCTCTTTTTGGGAATGACTTTTGCCCAGAGTTTTTCACTTTTCTGTCTTTCATATCCACAAAGTTAAAAGACAGCAATGGGAGAGGAGGAGGAGAAAATACTGGAAACCTACACCAAAATTTTCAAGGGATTGTAATACCTCTCACTGACAGCTTTTTCATCACAATGCAAATTTTGATCAATATGAAAGTTATTTGTGCCCGGATAAGAATTTCCAGTGCAGTTGGAATGGCACTGGATTCTTCTAAAGCACTCCTGCAAATGTACAGGCATAGCATACAATAAACCCTCTAATTAGTTCTGGTACAACATTTTGCTCTCTATTCCACTTTGCTGGTAAAGTTAAGGGATGGTGTGTGCTTGTGTTGAATACATTAAACACTTCGTTCTGATCAGATTCTATGCACATTTCACAGAGGAAAATACATCTGCTCCATCAGTGGTATAAAATGGGTATTTCCTCAGGGGTGTGTAAAGTGTATATAAATCTCTGCATCTGCCTGAGATTTGCATAGATGCTGGAACATAGGTCACTTGTGCACTTAGTTTTCTCTGTGATCTGGGAGTAATGCTGGTTATCTCTCAATGCTGCAGTGAGATCGCAGACATTTTTTGCTTACATGTGTAGAGCTTTATTCTGATATGCATAAGGCTCCGTGCTGCATTCCTGCTTTTTACGTATTTAGAATTAAAAGCTTTCTTTGTATGGTTTTGGTTTTCATGCACCAAATTAGCTTCATGTTTTATGTTAAATTAATAATTCACATATTTTGTCCATCAATGACTCATACCTAGTCTGTACGTTGAAAATATTTGTCACAGATAAGCACCCTTTTGTATAGCCTATTGTCTCACATTAACTCACTTTTTTCTCAAGGAATTCCCCCTGCAGCAATCCCCACTGTAAGCCATTAGCTGTGCACATCTGCCCACTCTAATGACCACTCTAGTGTACACATACCTGACTGCCATCTAATTTAGACATCACCCATAGGACACTAATACTAATGTCTCCTGGGCCAGCTAAGTCCTGGATTATTGACTAGCTACAGTTATCACTCCATTTGGTCTTTGGAGGTGAACCAAGTGCACCTGAGGTCATAAATAGGTCAAATGATTATACAGCTTGTGAAGGATTCAAGTATTTTTGTTACCCTAACAAGAACCAAAAATATACTTTCTAATTTGTTTTGACAGGGGATGCAATTGCTTTGCCTTTATGCAACGTCCCCTTTGTGTAGCAATGAAAATGCAGCCAATTAGGCATAAAATTCTTTTTTCCGTATGAGCAGCAAGTTAAACAAATTGATGCCATTTAAAATTAACATGGAAAAAAAGAAAGAAAATTGGTGGCATCAAATATCCAATAATCAATCTTTTATTTTATAAAGAAAAGAAAAAGGAAGGAGTCAGGGCTGCTATTTCTAATTAAGGTAGCAAATAGAGATGTGATAAACAATGAGGGTTATGATTGCTGCTTATAAATGTGTTGTAGGGAGGTAAACACACGGAGAGGAAAGAGCTATTTAAGCTAAAGGAAAATGGTGGCATGAGAACAAATGGGTATAAATTGTTCCTGAACACATAAGATTAGATTTAGAAGAACACTTTGAGCTATTGGAAGAAGGGGGTCCTGAACAGTCCTCTAATTTATATTAGAGTGGGGGAAAAAATACATAAGTGGGGTAAATTGAAGCTTATTAAATAAATTCTATAACCTATTTTCATCTGAGAGCAAAGGATTGCATACAGTAATTAAGGATTTCCCGTTCAGTCTAAAACTGTGTTTGCACACTGGGCCAAATTCAGATCTGTTGCAAGAAACAGAGCTCAAGCAATATTTCTACCACTGCACATTTTTACATTGGAAGCACGTCCACTTCTCTCTAGAAAAGGGAGAAACCACCTTCTTCCCAAACCCAACAGACAAATTGGATTTAATACCAGTTCTGAATTTGGCCCAGATTCAAATGTTCATGTTTGTAATCGAAGCTGTCCAGAACAGAACATTTTTCGGTAAATACTCAGTTGTAGCAAGTAAATGTAGGAGAAGAGAAAATTCTGGGGTTTCTCCTTCTGTGGACATTTATGTGCATGTTAGCCCACAGGACAGACTGTCATAGTGAGCACCACATTAGAGTGCAGCCTGGATTTTGACAGCTATAGATTTATGAGAGAAGATAAATATGTGCTTAAGAAACAATCTATTTTTCTGCAAAAAAATGAGGTGGTTGGACACACAAACAAATCTAAGTTCTCATGCAAATCAAAAAAATCTACTCAAGACCTGAGTGTGGTTGATTCTAGACATCTCACACCCCATTGTCTTCAATGTGAGCTTAGCATTTACATACAATGTTTATAAATGGATCCATGCCAAGATGCCTGCATTAAAAAACGTGAGTGCATGCTGTATTATAACATTTTGACAACAAAGGATAAAGGTAAAAGAAAAGTAATGTACCGACTCTTCTGTCTGTCCATTTTTGCATCAGGGTAAGAAGCAGATATGTGGTTTTCTTCAACCAACTTTCTACAAAATCCTGTACTATAGCAAAAAAGGTCAAAGCCACAAAACTAGGTGCTTTCCTTTCAAATTGTGCTACTTTCACCTAATGTTATCCACTATTGTATGGAGCCTTGTGTAAAATCCTGGGAAAGGACAGTCATTTATACACATCTCTTTCTTAGATGTTTCTCATTGCATGAAAAGTCATCAGTGATCTGCCCCTCACCTGCCTTTGGCGCTGGGTGAAAGTTGGTGACTGCTGAATTATCATCACAAAAGGGGATGGAGGAGTCAGCTGCTCCTTGGGAGAGCTGGCTGAGATGTGGGGAGACATCCAGGAGCTGCTCCAAATGGGAACCTCCCTTGCACAGCAAGTACCACAATAAATGGGGAGTGATGAGACTTTAAAAAAAAAAAAAAGAAGAGATGAAGAGGAGTAATATTGTTACAAACAGCAGCAGCATCCCTAGAGTAACACTGCATCTCAGAGAACTGTTGTTCTGGGAATTGCTTTGCTATTAGTACTAAAAATTAAGCAGTCTCACTAGATGCAGCTAGCAGTTTTTAAACTGTCAAAGTGTTTCATATACAGTATCTCTATTTCCCAATTCCATTTCCTTATTAACAAAGCCAGAAAAAAAAATTACTACATTAATTAGTTCTCCTTCAGCTCTTTTTTTTCTTCTAATTACACTGGCTCCCCTCCTCTTGCCCGTATATATATCAAAAAATGTCACCACCTGCAGGGGAGAGATCTGTGCAAGCCTTGGCTGAAGGATCAGGACCAGTGTTGGAGCAAGCACTGATTTATTCTTTCTCCTATACAACACAGCACCAGAGATTGAAACCTGTCCCTTGAACACAGGAACACTGATTGGACCAGATGCAATGGTTCAGCATCCCTAACAACTTCCATTGGTTTTGGCTGGAGTAAAGTTAATTTTCTTAATAGTGGCTGGTGTGGTCTGTTGGATAGGTGGTGGAAAGCATTGACAACACAGGGATGGTTTAGCTGTGGCAGAGTGGGGCTTACACAGAGGCAGGGCCTTTTCTGTTCTCACCCCACCTCGCCAGTGAGAAGCATGGGGATGCACAAGGGGCTGGTAGAGGATACAGCTGGGACAGCTGTCCCCAGCTGACCAGAGAAAAATTCCAAACCATACAGAATCATGCTCAGCAATAAACCTGTGCAGATTGGTGAAGACTGATGTTGCTCTGGGCACCAACAAGTTCGTGGTGAGAAATTGTTTGCTTTTGCATCATTTTTGTTTCTTGGCAGTGGAGGGAGAGAGAGAGGGAGAGGTCCCTTCCTCTTTGTTGTTTTTTACATCCTTTGTTTTATTGTGGAGGCAGCTGTGGTGGGGTGGTGTTAACTATTATTAAACTTTGTGTCAATCCACAAGTTTTCCCACTTTACCTTTCTAATTCTTCCCTACATCCCACGAGGTGGGGAGTGAGCAAGAAGCTGTGTGTTGCTTTGCTGTCTGCTGGGGTAAAGCCACAGAATCATCCCAGGGCTTTACTCTTTGCTGGTGCCCTGCTTCTCCCCCAGCCGTGCTCTGTTATTGCTGAGTGCAACAGCCTCAGCAATGCAAACCATTACAGGGGAAACACTGGAACCTCTAGCAGCTCCTGCTTTCCCACCCAGCTGCAGCAGCAGGTGTGCCTGGGCTGGTCACACACTTACCAGCACATTTTCTGCACTCAGGCTCCAGGCTTGTTAAGGCTTTTGTTAACACTAAGGTGAAATAAGGATAATGCCCCTTTCATCAGTGTTTTCCCGGGCCTTATCTTCCTTTCTTCTCCTTGACCACAAAAATTACTGTTCTCCAGACACTACTTTGTCACTCAGGATTTTACAGGGGAAGAGAAATGGAAGAAATTGTTACTATTTTACAATTATTTTTACAATATAGTAAGCACATGCAAGGTGAAAGGCTGAGCAATGACAACAGTACAGATGCAGCTGCCGCCTGCATCTCACATCCCTTTTTCAGCCTGTCCTCACACAGCCTGTTGATTTGACTTCCAAAAAAATCCCTCTTAAAAAACCTCTCACTTGCCAAGGAAAGAAAGCTCATTTGCACTGCACAATGCTGAATGTAATTTGATTCCACCAACTTTTGAGGTTTGCTGCACTGCACAGACACCTGTGCAATGAACCAGCCGCCTCTCTCGCTGACACGTACACACAATGTGCACCTGCAAATCCCCAGCTCTCCTTTCAGGAAGAAATGTATAGCATTAAAATGTAGGCAGCTTCCAGGATTTTTAGGAATTACTCAAATGCAAAAAAATTAATTAATGGGATGATGCCTGAGTAGAAAGGTCTTTGGTGCTATTTCATTGTTAGTCTGATTCTTAAGAGGGACAACATGAGCTCCAGTTTGCACTAACTGGGTAAATGATCTTAACAAGAGTGATGTCTGTGCATTCAAAACTGGATTTCTTGAAAACTATAGTCACTGAGGCCAGCCAGGCACTGGATGGTTTGATGGCAGTTTAATTGATTCAGCCACTCTTTATCTGGTAACTAAACCAGTAGTAGTTCCACGTTACATTATTAGTTCTCTAAGCATCCTGCTAATTTCTCTGCTTTGCTGTCCTGTGAGTGCTCAGCCCTCCAATCCACTCAAAAAATAAATGTCTGGAGAGCAGAAAAATTGCACTGTTTGTGTGGACTGGCAGAGGATCCAGGGACCACAGCAGAAGTGCTCTCAGCCATCTTCATCTGCACGAGGGCATTTCTTTCCTCAGCATGCACAGGGGTGTGCCCCACAGCAGCCCCCCTTCAAGAGCAGATGCAAGATGAGGCTTTTGCTCTGTCCCCCATCACTGCTGGGAAAGCACAGACAGCCCTGTTTAAGCCCTTGCCTCCAGATCTGCCATCTTCCCCTGTCCTTGCTCCTGCCTGCTGGGGCCTCTTGCCCTGGGAAAAGGGAGAGGAAAGGAGAAGGGTCACAAAGGACATCCTCAGGGAACGAGACATCCCTGCTAGCGTGCCTCAGCCTGTGCTGAGCTCTCCTTCCCATCCCATGCCTGGGCAGCCAGTAGTCATTCACTTCCACTTACAGTCAATGTACACGTCTTCTGCCACCCTGCCTCTGGCTATGGTTAGCCAAGTTCTCATTCTTTAGGCAAAAGATGTGACAGAATGCATTAGATTTCAATAGAAAAGCCTCTTGATGGAGTTTGTTGTGAAACTTTTATAAGTTTTTGGACGAAGAGTCATGCAACCGAAAAAATGACCTCTTATAGCACAGAATATCCTCAATTTACCATTGGCTTTGGAAATACTTTTTAGATCTAAGCTTTAAAAATGCAGGCCTTTCAAGAAAGATGCATGGTTTATTTTATTTTCTGTTTGTGTCCCAGTTTAATTTAAACAGGGTATTACAACCAGACTGCTGCTTTGATACCCTAAGTACCCTTCAGCTCAGCAGTGCAAAATAGTTAAGGAAGTATTCTTATATACGTAATACAATATGTTAATATTATTTAGTTCAATCAACAGCAAAAACTAAATTTAAGATTGCAATACTAATTCCTAAATCTGCACCTGTCATCCTCTAAGTTCCAGCTCAGCATGTTGAATTCTGCACAATAAGGAATTTATAAGACCTAAAACCAGAGCATTTTACTCTTAGGTTTTTGATATCATAAGGAAGGCACATTTAATAAATATGCTAGAGTTTATTCTTTCTTGTAAAAAGAAAAATCTAGAGTAACCTGAAATTAGTTTCATCATTCAGAACTTTCAGTGCAACCAAAAGCAGAATGTACCTAGTTCTGCATGTTGCCTTGTCTCATAATTGATGATTTTTTTAGCAATTTTGTACAGTTCTGTTTTGCAAACATTTGGGTTTTAATTAATTTTTTTACAAAAGAAGTTTGGGTAACCAGTTGTTGAAGTTTCTTTTCCCATTACTGTTGCTGATATCTGCACTCCGCCAAAAGGAACAAGTTTAGTCAAGGAGAGAGGAGCAGAAAGTTAATTTTCCTTTACCCCACAAAAGCAACAAAAATATTTCTGAACAGGGGAAGATTGCTGGGAACTAAAACCCTGACTTCCTTCCCTGGTGTGAGAACTCCAAAACTCTTCAGCCATGATTAATGAGAGGCCTAGGTCAGAGCTTGTAGTGATGACAACAGGTTAGTGAACAATAAGGGAATGTGTTTACGAAGTAAAGAGGTATTTCTTACAGTGTATTTCCCAAGCTGCACACACCACATTTAATAAACAGCTGATGTAAGTGAGAATGCTTCAGGAAATGTTGCCTTTTTGGGGACAAGAGCACCACATATCTTCACACTACCTCACACTCTGTATTTGTTCAACATGATTACACCTTCACCATGAAATTTAACTTTCCTCTGTTCCACTAAGCACTCTCCTGAAATTATTTGCATTCTTCACTTCACATCACTTGCCATTTTCAATAGTCCAGTCCCCAAGGTCCTGTGGCTCAGGTCCTGTCTGTAAGTATTTTCCATCCAACATACCAAATCTTTCCTAGACAAGGCAGAGATGGAAGTTCAAGCAGCAAACACTATCCAAACAGTGAGAATTTTTTCTCTCAATGTTTCCTACTGGGTCAGGTAATGTTTGAGAAGTAGAAGATTTCTTTGATATCTAGACTATCCTAAAGCATAGTAACAACCAAAAAGAGAGTACAGATACATAACCTGCTAATTCCCTTAATGGTTTTTGATATTGACAATTTGTCATACATTTATGGTATTTTTAACAAAGAAATGAATATAAATAATGTTCCTGCAGAACAAAGTTCCTGTTTTGTCTGCATTTAAGTTAGTTGTTGCAGTTTTGTTCTCCTTTGGACAAGAAAGCCAGTAACACACATTTTTTTTGTTTGTTTGTTTGTCTATGAAACAGGAGGAAAGACAGCAGCTCAAAGACATTAACTTCTGGTTTTGGTAACAAAATCCTGAAATAGGCCTGGATTACAAAGCAACCTGTGGGGTTTTTTTATTTTAGTTAAATAACACCCTACGGCAATTTCATTCAGACTTATTGGTGTAGAATATCCACCTTTCCCCCCCCCGCCCCTTTTTTGTCTTTCCACCTTCTAAACCTCAGCCATGATAACTCCACCTTCCAGCTGGTGTATCATTAAAACCCGATTTTGTCATTCCAAGTGTATTTCCCATCCCAAACAGATGCTTCTAATTTTAGTGATTTTGATTAAGATCATATTAACTGGTTGTATTGCTCCTCCTCACTTTCCTTTTAGTCACAAGGAGTATCTAGAAAGGCTGGACAATCCTAAATAATTTTGATAGCCAAATCCCACCCCCCCACCAATATCATTGTTTGATCTCTTTAACTCTTATATACATCCTCTCTTATCTATTTTGCACTTAAGCAAACTCAGCAATGCTTCCCGAAACCACACTATAATGATTCCCATTACCTTAATAAAAACCCTTCCTGTCCGTAACTTTGTGAGGTCTCTGAATCCCTTCAAAAATCCAGACTGAAATTTCATTTGCTTCATCTTGCAATAAAAGTGCTAGAGCCACATTTTGAATTGTTAATGCTTTTTCCCCTTTAATTTTTTCCAGTTCCTCTTTTATTTTTGCTTCCTTTTCTGTTTTCTAAATCAAATCATACAAGACTCAGATTATGTGATCAGTCAAATAGATTGCATTCACATCAGCTCTATTTATTAGAGAAAACAGGTAATAGTATCCAGGTTCTTTCCCTCATCACCTGTTTTGTGCATGACCTAATCAGGACTCACCACACGCACCAGAGCTACTGTCTAAAGGCTATATTAGTTGTACCAGCTAATAACAAATATCACAGTCACCTGTTTGGTGTTTGGGCTCAGGAGACAAGAAGTGGGTGAATTCTACATTGCTCCAGTTAGAGCAAGGTGGGATCTGTTAATTAGCACTTGTACTGATGGACAGTGTCGAAGTCTCCCAGGCTTAGATCTCGAATGGTGTCACTACCAGTTTTCCCAAAAAGTTATGTTGTGTTTAGCTTCATTCTTCTAACTCTTGGTCACTGACAACCATCCAATTACTAGTCTCTCCTGCAGCACTGTGGCACTCAATAAGCTGTCTCTCCTCCCAGTTTTTCCCTTACTGACAATTTTCAGACCATCACACATCTATCTCTCTGAACAAGTCTACTTCTCTCTTGAATCCATCTGTGAATTTTGCTAACAGTACTCACAGAAAAAAAATTATATAGCAATAAACTTTGTAATCTTAAGTAGTTCTCGATATGTACAAAAGCTTACAATACATCAGTCCCATCTGCACTGTGCAGATGCCTAGACCTCTCAACACTTACTTTCCAGCCAGACTATAACCTTTTTCATTCCTGGCTATCTCATTTTATTTCTTGCCTTTGTAATACTTCACTTCTGGTCTCCTGTAAATGTTGTATTTTTATAACTCTTGCAGATATAACCTTTGTGCAGCAGCTAAACTTGTTTCTCAGAATCACCCTGATCTACAATTGAAACATGTTTATTTTCACAGCAAAACTTAGTCACTCCAAAATGATTTCAAGTCTCCAGCTTCAGAACTACAATAAAACCCCCTGTAATATCTGTTTTCTTCTACACTGTTGCCTGAAAGTCTGCAAGCTTAAAATTACATTGAATTCACTCATACTTAATGTCCTACAAATACCTGTAAAGTTATTCCAGGTGCTGTCTGCAGAAAAAATCTGCAGAGTGGCACCATTTATTAACCTCTGTTTACTGATTCAGCAACTGCAGTAAGTGTTCAGATTCTTACTTCCTACATTGAAATAAATTAATAGATTTACTCTCAGCTCCACTACTTTAACACAAATCACAAAGCCTGACCTGAGCATGTAGCATCTCCAGAGAATCTATAACGCTGAAAAAACCAGAAGATGAGCTGGCTTTTCTCCAAGAGGAAAGCTAAGTGCCAAAAGAACAGGCAATATTACCAGTATTAACATGTTTATCACTTTTTTTTTTTATCCTCAGCTCTACCCAGGATCTACTCGGTGTAACTAAGGGTCAGCTGCTGCCCAGAGTCAGGTTTGACTCCATGACTCCAGATCTACTTCTTCTCCACTTCTGGTTTCAGTACTGTTGAAAAGACACTTTGGGCCACTCAGATTTTATATTTGCTGGCCTAAAATCTAAAGGAGCATCTGCTCTTTAAGGACAACCCCCGCACAGAGAAACCTCCTTAGGTATGGCAGACCCCCATAATCCTGCAGACACTGGAAAAAAAGAGCGTGGTAAACAAATTAGAGCCAGACTGGTCCAACTCCTCAGCAGAAAAGGTTGGATGTCTCTAGAGCACAGCCTCGGCTGACTAACAGAGCGAGCCACGCTACACTTACTTAAAATTATGTGCATAAAACCATTTACTAATTTCTTTTAATTAGTTCTGTGTCATCAAAAAGTACTATAATACTTATACTCTCTTTTATTCTAAAACTGTGTTCACAGCTTCTGAAAAAGTGCTGTTATTTCATACTCACACACAAGTTTTACTCATGATGTAATAAAGCAAGGATAGACTTTTGAAGACTCCGTAATGGTTTGAAAAAAGAACCTTTGTATTTAAAATTCTAATTATGCCATTAGATAACTGAAGACCATTCCAGAAGACCTTTTATTACCGATGGTGCACACAGCATAAAACTGGATTTCAGCTTAAAAACGAAATCATCAAATTCGGATAAAAAAGGACTGCCTGTGAGACTGGCACTACAAATGTACTTTTAATCACAGACATCATGATAGCAATGAGACTTGAGACAATAAACCAATCTGTCAGCCATCCATCCCCCTTTTCTCCTGGACATCCCAGCAGGAGTTTGGCAACTCTGGTTAGCACGAGACTTTGCGGGCAATGACATAAGATGATATAATGTTCATGACAACAATAAGTTTCAGTCATCCAGAATATGGATTTGACCAGATCTGCAAAGTCCTTTGTAATCCTTAAATTCTCTAAGTCACCTACACCCCCAGCCTCTTTTAACACAACCACGTACTTTCACCACCTAAACTTAGTTTAGCACCATATATCCAGTGGAAAGAAATAAGCTCTTCAAGGGGGTGATTTCTAAGGAACATATGAGTTATGCCAGGTCACAAGAAGAAGCATTTAGACTTTAAATGTTGTATTCCAGGCCTAAGTTGTAGCTATTCAACAAAAGCTCACACAAAAGGTTGACTACCTTTGGTGATTTGTACCCTGTGTTTTTGCTCAGTGAAGTCAGTGGGGAAATCCTGCATCCATTAAAGGCAATAAATTTTCCCTACAGCACCAACAGCCATTCACTTGCTTAGCTCTGAAACAGCTCATGATTGGAAAGTTATCCAGCCCTAAAATCTGAAAACTAGGGCTCGAGACAGAAGCCATGTATCCATTACTACTGCATACAATTCAATAAAACAGCCGGAGAACACATCTTTGCAAATATTTTTCCAGATAACAATAGAAAATCCTTACAAGTGATTCCAAACCTTTTCATGTTTAAATGGTATAAATCTGAAGTAACTCCACTGGAATTCATGGAGTTCCAGGGCTGTAAAATCTATATCACTGATCAGAGACTCAAATTTATTCATTTTTGGCATATGTACCAACTTTTCTTTATGTGTCTGACTAAACTGCTAGGTGTAATTTATCCAAGAGAACAAGCATTATTTGAATTTATAGGCTAAATGATTGCATGTCCTGGAAAATACTTCTAGCAGGTGCATTTTCATCTGAAGCAGATTTAGCTGGGGCATCATTGCTAAAATTGTTGGCACCTGGCTCTTTATCGTATAATCTGTTACGAGTTATGGCAAAAGAACAAATTGGTGTTGGAGCAGACAATGTGCATTAGACTCTGGGTATGTGTAAACCCAGCACATCCAGCTGCATTCTAGGCATTAAAGAGTTATATATACCCACTGGAAGTGTACCATGGTTCTGGCAGAAGTTCAAGAATCTCTGAACTTATATAACCCCCAGAAGACTTGTTTAATAACTGAAGTAGATGAAAAACGGCTTAGTATATAAGTAATTTTTTGCTCTTATATAACAAGGCTTCTTTAAGCAATGAAACTGAATTTTCACTCTGAAAACCCTAAATTACCTTCCAAAGGCAAAATTTGCAGAAAGGCCACACTGGAACAATCTCAAGGAAAAAAAAAAAATGGTCTAAAAAGCAAAAGAGAAAGTTAATGAGTTAAACAAAGAGAAAAATACATGGTCATGGGTATAATATTGGAGGTATTTGAGAGGGAGCATAACCCCAAGAGTTATTCAGGAAGTGTAAAACCGACAGCAGACAGAAGAGAATTAAATATAACACAATACAATAGGTAATTTTTGCATCCAATAATTAATAAATACTTTATTAGTATACACTGTCCATTCACAGTACATCAGTTGAAACAAACACATTCTGTGCTGAAAACTCCTGACATTTTAAATATTCTCTTTATTTCGCAGAAGTTAGGAGAACTGATGCAGCACAGGTTCTGATAATAATTACTCTCCTTTGTGTTTGTATTATTCCAGAGACTCAAGTGGCTTTGAGAGCAGAATCAGCCTTTGTTGCTTAAATGGTAGATCTGCCTAGCAGCCACTACACACCTGAGACAGAGACAGATTAATTTCACAAGATACCTCCACAACTATAACAACCCGAGCACTTTTTTGTAGCAGATCTCACCAATCTCTTACTCAAACATCCTGGGAGGCTTGGAGGCCTGGCAGTGGTCACCTACAGGGATCTAAGTGGATTCAGCTCCTTTGAGTTCAAAGTGTTCACTGCTTCTTTCTTCTGGATCTTTTGACTTTGTTCCCATCTTTGTTTTTGAGGCTCGCTTTAGTGTTGCTTTTACTCTCTCAGCTGTTACACTACTTTCTCTGCCTTTCTAGGGACATTTTCCCCCAGTTTCCAGTTCTGTTTCTTGTGTCACATATGCGGCACATAGCAGCACCTATGCTTGACTTTGCCAGAGAAAAATTCTCAAGAAAAATGTTATTACACTAACTGCAACCCATGTCAGCTACCATCTGTTTGTCCCACCTTCCTTGAAAGCCCTCCTTTAATAAATGAGATTATTATCAGCATCAAGGCCTGGCATGGTGCCAGGTGTCAAAGGCATTTAAGGCTTACTGGGAGGTGCCTAGTAATGCAGCCAAAACTTCTTGGTGGTCAAGACAGAGGCATTTAAGACTTCAGCAACTGTGGGTGACTGACCAGCCAAAGAAAACCATACCATTGATATTCTTCTGTCTTCCAATTCATTCCAGTATCTACCACTATACAACTATCATGGCCATTCCGGCTGCTTCCATAGCATTTCTGATTATTATTGAAATTTGTGTGTTCTAATATTTCTTTTACATCCAACAATTTCATGCCACTTGCATTTGGGGTTATATTTTGATGCTGGGTACAGTATTTAATGACTAATCAACCAGAAAACACAGGTGGTTTATACCAAAAAAAGCATTCAATATCTGCTACATTGGAGTCAGTAAACACAGTTTGATTGGAAATGTCATTAATTAAATCAGACTCACACGTTGTTCTGAAACACACACATCTTTTTCACACACATCCTTTTCATACATAAGCTAATGCTGTTTTCTTATACTTCTGCAGAGTGATCTTAAAATGACACACCAGGCAACCATTTAACTGAGAACTTGATCCTGGATAAAAGTGAATAGTTTCCATGAAGCCTGTGCTTGCCACTCTTTATCCATAGCTGAATCCAACACAATCCTTCTGATCTCAGTGGGGAGGACAATCTCCATCTCAGCGCATCTGCTGTAAGTGCTGTTTGCAACCAAGAACAAGAGACTTTGGTTTGTGTTTTTGTTATTACTTTCTATCCTTGGAGTACTTTCAATAACATTAGATCTTTTCATTTGTAGATTGGTTTCTTTTTTTTTTCCCAGACAGGCAACACATCTCCTATGAATCACTGTTCCAGTACTGTGGCTTGGCTTCTGTTCAGTTAGGAGGACTTAGAGATCTTGTACAACACTGTAGGGGCTCCAGCATTCCTGCTACTGATCTGCCTGGGTTCCCTGTTTCCTGCTCCTCTCAGTGCCATGGCCAACCAGTAGGATCAGCCAGACTTCATATATGAAACAACTGTTTAGGGTGGACAGGAAAGATGTCTCATGTAGCCTGAGTGTTAAATATTGGACAAGTTTAAGAATGCTTTTTAAAATTTTATTTTCAATATCTTTTCATATGGCCTTTATACCTTGACCAATATATGCTACTCTTTATCTGTCTTTTATTTAAATATGTCCTGGATTCCAACTCCTTTATCAGAGTGTCTTTTCAACTGGGAACTATTACCTTTCCTGCCAAACTTCTCACAGGTGTGTTAGTTTTGTCAGGTGCATTGTATCCTCAGTGCTACACATGTAACAGCAAACAGGGAAACCCTGAAATCACAAATTTGAAAGTATTTCCACCCAAACAAGGCCAGAGATGTTGTAATATTTATCATTTTCTCTGTCCCAGTCAGGTTACATTTTGATTTTTCTGCTAAATGAAAGTCAAATCCTCAGCTTCATGATTTTTTCCATGCATTTGAATTTGAAAAATAGAACATGTTTTTCTGGCATTTCTTCCCCTTTTTAGATTTAGGTGGGGCTCGCCTATTTGATGCTTCTAAGAAGTCTCATTCTCTGAAGTGTCAGCATGTGTTTTTTTCCTTTGACTCTCTGTTACTCAGTCTCCAATATTTCATTCTGCCAGGTACAACAAGCATGCTACTTTATCCATCTTTTCAACATTTGCTTCTAATGTATGCTCGGCTACCTGGTGGTGTGTAGCTGACACTGTCTTTAACATGCCTTGAATCCATCTGTCTGTTGGACCATATGGTTGTAATTTATTTGGCAGCCACGCTCCTAATCACAAATGGAGCATCCTCAAGTCTCTTCTATTCCAGGAGATGCAGCAGTTCCTCATTCCAGCATTAGGATTATTGGGAGATCCATTTATCTGGCTCTGCCTTGCTGCTTTACAACCTCTTTCAGAACCATCCTCAGCATTCAGCAGTTCTCCCTGGGGATGTCCAGCAATGCAAAGCCTTTGTGCAAACCGTAATGCCAGACACAATCATTTATAATTTTTCCTGTGACATACAGACCCAAGTCATAGCCAGCTTCTGTCAGAGAAACATCTGTCCTTTCGTTGTCTGAGCAGCTGTGCTGGCTCTCTTCCTGTAAGTTGGAAATACTTCAGTCAGTTGGTGAAAAATATAAGTTTAGCATAAGAAGGGTCCATTTCACAACCTGCTCTATAGTCTAGACATCCTCTTGTGAGTTTATTACCTTTGCAGGTAACTGGTGGTCATAAATGTTTTATTCCTAACACACAACCCTACATCTTCACTTATCTTAGACCATCAGGCACCGTTTCATAATCTTCTCAAAGTTTTATTCGTTCCTGAATTTCCCTGAGGGTTAGCACATGTTAACAACCTGATTTGTGTGTTTAGGCACTGTTAATTTTTTATCAAAATCAATATGCTTGTGACACCATACCACTTTCCATCCCAAACTATCCCACTAAATCAGAGTGGGTTAGATCTGGTGTTTGCAATATTATCTTGCCAAAACTCTGTCCTTCCTTGAGATGATGGAGCAGGCCATCTCTTAAAGGCTTACAGCCTTGGATGCTGAAGCTGAAGGAGGTGTGCTCTTTGCTCACTGCATGCCCTTTTCCTGCAGAGCAAGAGCTGGTGCCTCATGACACAATCTGAAACAGGATCCTAGCAGTGGCTGATCCACCAAGGTGTCTTTTAATGCTGCCATCTGTCAACCTGAACATAAAGTAGCAGCAACTTTTCCTGAATCATTTTGCTAATACTTACAGTCCCCATGTGAGTGTTCCCTCTCCATCATAATGTGGGCCATGTACAAACCAAACAACCTACCCAATTTTTTGGCTTTGTCACTTTTATATGCCATCCAAAAAGAGTTGTTTCTGTGGTTTTGGTTTGGGCAGGAAGCCCTCATAGCCTCACACTGCTTTTTCTTCATCTCTTAACAAATCAAAGACAGAGACAGCAATAGAGACCTCCTCCACTTTGTTAAGCTGAGGCACTGGCCCCTTGGTTATCCCAGGGTTTGATATGACTCTTATGAGCTTTTCCTGACAGCAGATGCATCACCAGGTGTGCCATAGGTGCCTCTTTGCATGCCATAGCTGGCTGGATGGGAGGCATATACGTTTCAAGTGTGAATTGTTAACTTCTAGTTATTTCCAATCTATTTTATAGTAATGTATGAGGAGATATCTGCTCCTGTTTCAAAAGTTATCTTTGCACTTCCACCTTCCTTGCATTCAAAGAAGGAAACAGTGATCCTTCCAATCCTTAGTCCTCCCTGGGAGCCTATCTTTCTCACTTCACTTAACTTTCAAGCCCACCCAGAAATACCAAATCTGATGCCAGAGCGATAAATGTGGGTAGTGGGCAATCAAGAGCTGAGAAAAAAAAGTCCATCCTCTAACAGACAAGCTTTACTGTAACATACAAAACTATGCAGAGAGCTAAGCAGTGATATGTAGCCTCTGTTAATAAACTCTCACTGGTCTGTTGGCCAGATGTCCTGTGAGTCATGAGACCGGAGATGCTCTACAGCAGAGATCATGCAGATTCAACTCCTTAAAGTTCAAAGCATCCACAAGTTCAAAGCATCCACAACTCCTCTGTTCTGTTCACCTTTTACAATTTTCTCCCAGTTCTTTGTTTAAAGCTAGTAATGCCTCATCTTACCTCAGCAGTCACTTTCCCTCCCTGAGCTGTTGCATTCCTTTCTTTATCTTTCCAAGTAGGCTTTTTTTTTTTTTCTTTCCTTATCTCCTGTTTTGCTTATGGAGTCTTAGATAATGCAATGGCAACAACTACTCTTACTTCTGAGGGGAGAGAGGAGAGAGGGTTCAACCATAAAATTATTATGTCAGCTGTTACTTGTGCTAGCTACAGGCTACTTGGCCTGCAGTCTACTGACTTAAAATAAATTAAAGATTAATTTAAATTTAGCTTTTAATTGTTTATAATCTAGTCACACTAACTCATCACTAATAATTCTTTATTTCTTCAGTATTTCAACAGATACCAATGCCTTTTAAAATCCAAGCAAATGGTGGCTATGAATTCTGCTTATCTGTTTTTCTGTTGAAGTATTTAAAATATCCTTGTTCTACAGATGCAAGATTTTCCTTTATATAACTGTCATTCATGCTCTGTCAAATCATGTCATCTGGATGCTTTATAACTATTTCTAGCTATTTCATCCAGTTTAACTACTATACGTTTTATTGACTTTTCTAGGATCATCCCCAAATTTGCTACTGTTCTCTTTCATAGTGTGGTCGTTTTAATCAGCTGCAGTTTCAGTCCAGGTCATGTGTAATTGCAGGAAGCTTTAACCATATCCTCATTACTGGGTGTCTTGGCATTTCCTGGGTGTTCCCCCAGAGTCCTGGAGGTATTTTTCCATTGCCTTTAAAAAATTGTTCCTTGTCATTCCAGCTTTACCTGGCACAAGTAAGATCAATGTAGTGAACTCCCCGACACCTTCTGAAGAGGGGACCTACATGAAGAAATTATTCATGTTTTTGGCAGCCTGTGCATCTGTCATTACCATTTGTTATTCTTCAAAAGCTGGTAAAAACCACTGGTTATTCTTCAAAAGCTTGTAAAAAATCACTTGCTTTATGGGTTTGCTGTTCTTGATATACTTAAAAGTTTCCTGTTGTTTGTGCTAATGTCTCAATAGAATGATTCACTATATCCCATTTAATTAGGAGAAAAAATGAGACTTCAATTAGTATGTACTCCAGACAACACAAGGAAACAATTCAAATATGTAAAGATATGTTAAAAAACAAGCAAAAAAAGCAACCTGATTAAAAACGGTTGGTATGGATTCACCAAAGGAAAATTCTGCCTGACTAACATGATAGCTTTGTATGGTGAAATGATTGGCACAGTGGGCAAGAAGAAAGCAGTAGGATAATTTATATAATGACTTTGCCAAGGTCTTCCTCTTATGGTCATCTGTGGCCAAGATGGGAAGATATTGGCTGGATAAGCAGATGATGAAGAGAAAATAATCTGGGATCATCAGACTAGAAGGCTTGTGATTGGTGATAAAAAGCCCAGCCAGCAGGTCATTACCAGTGTCATCCCTTACAGATTGATATTGGGGCCAAACCTGCTCATGAAAGACCCAGAAGACTGTCAGTAAATGCAGATGATCAGTCTGAGTGAAGCAGTTAATTTGCTGCAGGTAGAGCTGTCATGCAGAGACTTCAACAGCTTTGAGAAAAGGGTTGGCAGGAATCTTATAAAGTGCATAGAAGCTAAATTCCAAATCTTTCAATGTAGATGTAACAATACTAAGCAATAGTACAATCTGGGTAAATAAAGAAAGTGGTAAAAAAAAGGAAGTTTTGCCAGAAAGGACTTGGGTGTTTTGGTAAGTGGTACAATGAACACCATCAACATGTTAGTCTGTTCTAACAGAGTGTAGCCAGCAGGTTGAATCAAGCGATTCTTCCTCTGTTTGGCACTAATAAATCTGGAGGACTATGTCCAGGAGGTGTTGCCAGTCCAAGCAAAACATGGACATAGTGAGCAAGGCCAATAAAGGGTGGTCAATATGGTCAGGGCTGGAACACAAGAAACCTGAGAACAAGATGAGAAACCTGATTTCAATCAGCCAGGACAAAGGCACACTGGACCATTTTACTGCTATCTCCAGCTACCTGACAGGGGAGGACAAAAGAGATGCAGAAACTCTCTTCTCACAGGTAAACAGAGAGGTGACCAAAGGCAGCAGACACAAGCTGGAACATACAAAATTCCCAATGAATATTAGGATAACCTCTTCTACTAGAAAGGCTGTCAAATACTGGACCCTAAGGGTTTATGGATCCTCCATCTTTGGAGCTGTTCAAAATTTAACTAGACATTGTAAAATAAGTTGATCTATTTATTAAATAAGTTGATCTCCTTCAAGACTTCATTCCAACTTCCATCTGTAAATATTATCCATCCACCTTGATACGTCCCAGGTTGCTTCCACTTTCTCTGAGATATGTCTTTGCAATCAAAAGTTCCCAAATCACTCTTATTCCTGCAACATTAAATTTTTTGACGGTTTTGTTAGAAATAAACTGGAAGGGCTGAGAGGTGCATCCCATTAATAGGATTCAACAGCTTCTATGAATCAGATGATTTCTCTGAGTCAGAAGCTGAGCACTTCACATGACCTGGTTGTTATATACATCACCTATATATATGGTACCTAAAGTAAAGGTGATTCAGGTAAGTCTTCTCTAAAGCAATTACATTTCATTGCTGATATGTAAGCTTAATCTGCATCCTCTCCCATTATTAGTAATCAGTAGAAGGAGGGTAGTGAGATAGTGACATAATTTTAGGAGTTCTCCTTCCCACAAATGAGATCACATTCAGGTCTCCTCTTGGTGTTTGAAATTTTTCTCTCAGGCAGCCCAGCATGATTGTTGAGTGACTGAATTTCTACTTTGGTAACTGAGAACATTGACTGTTGTGTTCCATCCATTCTCCCTCTGGTTTTATGAGAGGACACAGCAACACTCTGTAGCCCCTATTATTTACAAAAGTTGGGCTGGGGACTTTTTCTCCAGAATAAATTTTATTAATACAACACCTGTTAATTCAGCTACACTTTTGAAGGAAAAGAATATACTTAGACTTATGGATTGTCCAAAACAAAATAAAAAAACATTTCCTCAAGCACCCTTCAAGTTAGCATTAAAATTAACTAAAAAATTGTCTCCTGACTTGAAGAAGGGACACAAGTTATCCAAACAGAGGAAAAAAGTAGCTTTCTCTGCAGTGAACCCAACACCCTGCTGGTTCACGTCTCAAGGGAGAAGCCTTCCACTGGATTCTTTGATGACTTTTAAAGACAGAAGGCTTCCTTTTGGCAAGGTCCCTAAAAGGGCTTCTTTCCTCTACAAGGATTTCCATTTTTTCACAGGAAGTTTAAGAATGCAGTAACTGTAAGACTTCTGTCCCTTCATTAAATTTTGTGGAAATTTGTCAGACAAACATTAAGGCACTGAGGTAGCTGTATTCATACACCTTCACAACCATAATTCACATACATGTATATGCTTGTTACCACATTGTCTTATTTCCTTAAGCAGGCAAAATAAAGATATCTTCACAGAAAAATGCAAAAAGAAAAGTCCCATGAATAACACTCATCCTCAGCATTTTCATTATATAATATTTTTCAAGTAATTTTCATTATAGATATATTTTTCAAGCAATAATTAAAGAGCAATTATTAATAATTCATTAGACTACCAACTAACGACTTACAGAGACGGCTCACAACTGTAGTATAAAATTCCAGGGGAAAAAAAAAAGCAAGGGAAATCACCACCTTTTTATGTTATTCATACTCTTCCAATTATGAAAATCCATTTCAGGGATGGTGATCCCAGCAGGATTACAAAGGGTCTGTGTCAACACTTCCAACTCTTCCAGTCCTTCCCAACAAACACACAGTCTCAATTAAGGAATGTCCCTTACAATGACCCCCACCTTCAGTTCCCCACCTGGCTGAAGAGGACTTCAGCTAGTAACATCCTCCTCTACCTCAATGACCAAGGACAATAAAGGATAGGCCATGGCACCACCTGTGCCTGCAATCAAACTCATGCTTCTATCTCTGCCCGCAAGGCAAGTATTAAAAATAGTTAGAAACATTGACAGCTCTAAGCCAAAAGTTAATGGGAGGTTTCTTAAGCTGGCTGTGTTTTCACTCTGTAATTTCCAGTCTCCTCTGTGCCAATAAGCAGCCCATAACACCCAGCCACCACCACATCTTCCTCACCATCTGCTTGCTGCCCCGACCTTTTGTCACTGGTGCTGTGGGACCATCCACCTTAGTCAGTGGAGACTAAGTTTGGTTCCATGTGAACCAAACTTACTGCTGCTGAAAGGTTAGCTTCTTCTCTGTGTAAAATGGAAAAAGCTGAAGGTCCCAAAGCCCATCCCAGCAGTAAAACTTGAACTGATGTACAAACCAATACAGGGGAATCACTGCAAATATGTACTGCAGACACTGTCAGACCCACTTAAACCCAGGTTGCATCTCTTAGCTTGTGCTGATAGCTATCTATCCAACCCCAGATTCAGTCAATGTGAAAGGATATTTGCAGGTAGATTTCCACAGTGTGGCTGAAAATTGGCTTGGTTAAACTCAAGTAGGTTCTGAGCCTAGAAAGGCATAAATTACTAGTATGATCTTTCCAACTGCCAGAGTAAAAAAATTATATATTCTAAAGACTACTAATCATCTGAAAGAATTCTAAAATTATTCTAAGTGAAAATTATCATCTCTATGGGAGATGAAAGTTATAGAGGCAAGCTTCATTAAAATGCATAATTAGGTACAGGAAATACAAAAGACTGATCATAAAGCAGCACAAACTAACGCCCTGAATTACTGAAAGTATTCCTGAAGGATTATCCCAGAGTCTTAAAAAGGTGATTTGGATTTGATCAAGAGATTTTAAACCCGTGAAGAAAATGAGTAAAATTTAGGCTGAAGTTATGCCAATGGGAGCTTGGTAACTTAAGTGTTACCAAGAAATGTTCTACATTTATAATATACAGGGAAATTTGCACAGTGGCATTCAGGATGAAAGAAATATATATCAAATTTAACTTATATTTATTGTTTTTTCTGTAATTTCATAGTAAAAGGGTGTTTTTGCTCCAACCTTCCTTCTATCCATCAGCTCCCTCCCCCTCAAATCAATACCAAAATTTCACAAAATCACAGAATGGGTCAAGTTGAAAAGGAGCACAATGGGTCATCTGGTCCAAATTGCCTGCTCAAGCAGGGCCATCCCAGAGCACAAGGCACAGGATTCTGTCCAGACTGTTCCTGAGTATCCTCAGTGAGGGAGACTCCACAGACTCTCTGGGCAGCCTGTTCCAGTACTCTGTCACCTGCACAGTAAAGTTTTTCCTCATGTTCAGGTGGAACTTACTGCGCATCATTTTCTTCCCATTGCCTCTTGTCCTAGTGCTCAGCACCATTGAGAAGAGCCTGGCTCCATCCCCTTGACACCCTCCCTTCAGAGACTGATGGATGTTGATGAGGTCCCCTCTCAGGTGCCTCTTCTCAAGGCTGAACAGGCCCAACTCTCTCAGCCTTTCCTCTCTTAAGAGAGATGCTCCAGTCCCCTCATCATCTTTGTAGCCCTCCTCTGGACCCACTCCAGTAGCTCCATGTCTCTCTTGTCCTGAGGAGCCCAGAACTGGACAGAGCACTCCAGATGTGGCCTCACCAGGGCTGAGCAGAGGGGCAGGACAAGTCACCTCCCTTGACCTGCTGCCAATGCTCTTCCTAATACATCTCAGGATACCTTTGGCCTTTGGCCACAAGGGCACTGCTGGCTTATGGATTACTTGTTGTCCTGCAGGTTCTTCTCTGCAGAGTTGCTTCCAGCAGGTCAGCCCCTATCCTGTACTGGTGCCTGGGGTTATTCCTCCCCAGGTGCAGGACCCTGCATTCACCTTTGTTGTATTTCAGATGGTTCTTCTCTGCCATCTCTCCAGCCTGTCAGGGTCCTTCTGAAGGGCTGCACAGCACTCTGAGGTATCGGCCACTCCTCCCAGCTTTGTGTTGTCAGGGAACTTGCTGAGGAGACCTCTGCCCCTTCATGCAAGTTACTGATGAAAACATAGGAACCACTTTTATAAAACTACTATTTGACTAGTCTGAATTTATTAATTTCATTTCTCAGATTAACTTCTGCAGGACATTTCAGTAAGGAAATGCTTCTTTTTAAGCAGCTAAAGTCAAGTCCTTACTGTTGTCTGTGTCACAGAAGCAAAAGCCACTGCGTAACCCTTAAGAGTTCCCAGTAGTGCCTGGAGAGTAATTCGAGTCGACACCCACAGAGTGCTCTTCACTTGAGGCTGTGGTGCCAGGAGGCTCTGCACATACTTGCACCACCTCAGTAACACAGCAGCTTTTTATTTTCCCTGGGCTACACATACATACTGCACTCCAAAGGCTTCACTGAATGCCATTTTGCTGTCAGCTTCTCATCCACATGCACCCCAACCACGACCAAGGTTACCACCAGGTAGGACTGCAGTAGCAGCATTAGGTTGGTCAGTGGTCCTGGCACTCATTATATTCTCACAAAATGTTGCACTATCTCTGTCACAGCCTATAAATTCTTGCAAAGCACATGCACATCTGCAGTGAGTTCTGAGAGTGCAGGCTTGGATGTTACAGGACTGCCTCTTCACAGTCTTACACTGTATAGAGGGATTCTGTATTTGATTTAATTTTTTTTCCTTATACTCAACCAAGAGATGTTCACTCTGCCAGTTGTTTAATATTCTGTCTTAATGAGAACATTTCTATTTTTTCACTAAAAGTGAGCAATTTCTATCTGCTGCAGAGTTATCCTTTTCTATTACATAAATATATTAGGTCTAATTTGCAAATATATATAAAAATTCTTTGGGAATGAAAATTGTGCTTATCTTAAACTACAAGATATACTCCACATACAATATTTTTCTAAGAACTGGTGTGTACTTCTCTATCCATCATTTATTAATAGGCTTGCCATCTGTATTCATCTTTAAATTCCACCAATTAATATTCTTAAGCCTGGAAACACTGTGGGTACAGCTTTCATAATGTGCAAAATCTGATATGCAATTCATTTTACACTGAGGAATTTAGCCCAATACCAAAGAGATTTTAAGAACAGATTTGTTGCAAAGACTTAAAATAAATTGATTTAGTTGGATGAGACAACTTTCACAGGCATTCATTTAAACACTAAACTTCACTAGCTGCACAGAGTTAACAAATGTGCTACAAAGCTCTTCCACTCCCACACAAGCTGACTCACAAAAGGTAACAAAACTATTAGTTCTTGAAAGAACTCTATATTTTTCTTTATTGTTCCAATGACTTTCCCAGTTTTGAGGGGCACAATTTCAGATGTGTGCACTATAAAGAAAGTGATATTTGGAGATGGATGGGTGACCAGGTTATAAATGAAGGAAAATAGCTGTGATGACAAGTAGTTTATGTCACCACCCCAGCTGCAAAATTCATCCAAAACTGAGTAATTTTTTCAGTGTATCCATTATTTTTCCCACCAGCTAGCAGCCCATCCAAAGCAAGCACAACCATTGGTGTTTAGTTCCTTCTTTTTACTGCATCCCTCTCTTCTCATCCTTTTATTCATTGCTGGCATTTCATAACTTGTGCCACATGTCCTCAGTCAATTTGCCCACACTACTCATTTGTGGGTCTAAGTACCATTTCATGTGACTCACACACTCTCTTATAATACTTTTTAATCTCTATTCCTCTAGAGTGAAGTGAAGCTTTTTTTTCCGATGCATCCATACAGACCTGTCAAATGTGCACCTGAAGCCAATGGCTCATAAATGTCAAATTTAGATCAGATATGTCTGTGTTTTAATTTTGATTTCTTTCTATTTTTATTGATATTCTCAAAAAGAGACCTTACAGTTATTTCTAGGAACATCATTTATTTGCTTTGTGTAATACATCTGAATGTATTTTTACTAAAAGCAGTGACTTGCAAAGCAGGTAACACAAATGCAGCCTTGTGTTTTCTTTCTATTTTTGTCTGAATAGGGTCCAAATATAGATAAGTCATGAAAAAAAGATAACAAAATCCCTGAGCGTTCTTGTCTTTTAGGCTGTGTTCATGCTGGGGCACCTTGGAGCACTTCCAATCTCCTTGGGCTGTAATATGCACTCCAGAAATTTGGACTTAGGCAAAAGGCGCACACACCAGCTCCTTCACCCTTGCATCGCCTGTTTTCCCTGGAGAGAAAGCCAGAACACATGAGTCAGAGCTACCCATGACCTGAACCTTCAGGGGACTGTGACTGCAGGCATGCTGCTGTACCACATGCACCACTTCATTTGCACACAGCATTAGAAAAATAAACAAAATCATTGGACCATATGAGATATTCCCCCTCGTCCTACCACTACATGCTCTTGTAAAAAGTCCTTCTGTCCTTCTTGTAGGCTTCCTTCATGTACTAGAAGACTGGAATTAGATCAGCTTGAAGCTATCACTTATCCAGGCTGAAAAGTCCCTCAGCTTTTCCTCATAGGAGAGGTGCTCCATCCCTCCAATCATCTTGGTGGCCTCCTCTGGACTTGCTCCAACAGATCAATGTCTTTCCTGTGCTGGATACCCCAGAGGTGGATGCACGGGTGAGGTCTTACCAGCACAGAGTAGAGGGGCAGAATCCCCTCCCTCAACCTCATGCACATGCCTCTTCTGCTGCAGACCAGGACACGTTTTCCTCTCTGGGCTGCAAGAGCACATTGCCAGGTACATGCAGCCTCTCATCCACCAGCAATCCCAAGTCCTTCTCAACAGGGCTGCTCTCCAGCATCTTGCTCTTAGTCTTGTTAAACTTCATGAGATTCCCATGGAGCCACTTCTAGAGCTTGTTCAAGTCCCTCTGGAGGGCATCCCCTCCTTCAGGTGGGTCAACTGCACCACTCGGCTTGGTGTCATCTGCAAATTTGCTGAGGCTGCATGTGGCGGTGTATTTTTGGTTTTGTCAGTTCACTGTTTGTATTCACAACTTATTTTTGTATTATATAATGGTTCGTTCCATGTACCCCCTCGGTTTTCCCCGTTTGGCCTCTCCCTGTTACAGTTTACTGTCACTCATGTGTTACACAACCCCCGGGTCCTGTCTGTCACTTCAAGACCTCCCTCTGCATCTGGAAAGTTCCAGGGAGAGCGTCGAGTGATTGGATAGGGCCCCCGCCTTCCTCTCCTACTTTTCTATGGATTGTTCCCTTGTGTGTCACTTACCTGCAGAGCCACACATCTGTGTACCCTGACTGGTCCTTGGCTGAACCCATCCCCTTGTTCTGTCCCCCAGTAAAGGTTGCTGCCCGGAGGTGCTCCTCGCTTTGCCGAGGCAGACACCCTGGGTTGAGGTTGCTCCTGCCAGGAGCACCAATAAACTCAGCTAGTTGAATCCTCCGCAGAGTCCCTTCTTCCTTTCCTGCTATAGTCACACTGCGCCTCTAGACCAGCCAAGACTCACTGGATTGTGAAGGTGTCTCAAGACACTGGATCGTACCTCACTTGCTGTGGTGCCAGGGCTGGCTGGGGCGAGCGAACACTGACACCACAGCAGCTGCACTCGATCCCTTTGTCTATGTCATTAATAATGATATTAAATAACACTTTTCCTAATATGGTCTCCTGAGGGTCACCACTTGTGACTGATATCCACTTGAATTTGAGCTGTTGATCACCCCTTTGTATGCAACTCTTTGACTTTTTCCTTATTCACCAAATACTCCACCTACTAAAGCCATCCCTCTGCAATTTAGAGAGAAGGATGTGGGAATTTAGAGGGACTGTGTCAATAGTTTTACACAAGTCCAGATAAATGACATCTGTAATCCTCCCTCCCCTTGTCCACTGATGTAGTCACCCCATCATAGAAGGTCAGTAGTTTGGTCAGGCAGGACTTGCCCTTGGTGCAGCCATGCTGGGTGTCCCAAATCACCTCCCTGTCCTCCATGTGCCTTAGCAAAGCTTCCAGGAGGATCTGTTCCATGCAAATTCATCACTGTGAGTGTGGTGAGGCTGATCAGAGAAGCTGTGGATGTGCCACCCCTGAAAGTATTGAAGGCCATGTTTGGGGGCTCTGAGCAACCTGGTCTAGCAGAAAGTGTCACTGCCCGTGTCAGAGGGGTTGCAACTAGGGATCTTTAAGGTCCCTTCTAACCTAAACCATTCTATGATTCTGTGATTCTGTGGATTAAGTCTTGTACGGGTATCTCAACCAGAAAGTCAGGAATATGAAAAAGCAGTCCAGAACAAAAATTATTATATGAGAAAACCTGCTGCTTTCATGAAAAGAAGGACAAAGGAACTGCCCAGGTAAAGGTTTGAGGGAAACTATAAGAGAGGGGACTGGAAAGGGGGATCCAGGAAAGAACTGGGTAGAGGAAACCAAGCCAGTCAGGTACAGAAAGAGCTAATGATATGTCGGAAATATGTAAAGATGGAAAGGATGGAAGAAAGAGAATATTGAGTGTCTAAGTTTAGATTACGATTAAATTTGTGTTTCGATAGTGATGTGAATTGCTCAAGTCTGGTTATGAGGAAATTACAGAAGGGGAAGGAGAGAATGCAGTAGGGTTTTTGATCCATCCTGCCATCAAGAATGGGAATTCCTGGATCAGTCTTGAAGAGGATGAAGAGAAACAAACAAAAGTCTGTGCTGATCTGTACACTGATATGTAGAAATAAGATTAACTGCAGCTACCACTTGATCTATTGATTAGATGCCACAAGATGATGAACTGCGAGCTAATGGCAAGCTATTACCCAATTCAGTCTAGGAGCAGTGGAGGAAATCAATACATAGCAGATATCTGACTTTTATTGCTGGTTTGCTGGGAGGAAAACCTGTAAGTTGCTATATTCCTTTAAGTATGTACAAACAGATATGCAGCTTAGGAGCTACGTTTGGCTCTTAGATTTCATAGGACAATTAAATGTTTTTTCTTCAATGGACTGACTGCACCATCATTATTGCAGCCTTAATCCCAGAAGTATCACTAGCTTCATTGTTCAAGCTACAAAGTGAATTTCTACCTCAGAAGTAAAAGGAGGAAAGTGTCTACAGAAGATGCAGATAATACCTGGAACTTTACCATTATTGGAACAGCCAGCTTAAGTCAGATGTGGAATTCTCACTGAAATTCTAGAGTATGTGGCTTTCATCCTGTCCCTTATGCAGAGATTAGACCTTCCTGCCCTTTAAATTTAATTAATTTTGACAATGTTTATGATATTATTTCTAGAAGGTGGAAGAAGAATATTTTTGCAAATGTCACTTTGAATATTTGGAGGGTTATAGCACTCTCAAGTTGAAAACTCAAATTGTAGAATCAGCAATATCAGTGACCAGATGTCATATACTTCAATGCTGGGGATTACTATGATATTAGTGTCTCTACAGATTTAAAAACTCCTTGAGATGTGTCCTATAAAAGATGTAACAAGGAAGATATCAGTTCAAAATGCTATTACTTCAAATTAACATGTTTCTTTGAAATAAACAATGGAAAAACATGGACATACTGCAGCAAGACCAATGAAGAGCCACCAGTATGATTGGGAGCTGGTATAAAAACAGGATGAGAAACCTGAATTTGTTCTACCTGCAGAAAGAAGGCTCAGTGGAGCATGATACTGCTGTCTTCAGCTACCTGATGGAAGAGTACTGAGAAGATGGAGTCACTCTCTTCTCAGAGGTGCACAGTGATGCAACCAGAACCAACAGACACAAGCTGAAACATGCAAAATTTCCATTAAAAACTAGAAAAATCTCTTTCACTGCAAGGGTGTTCAAGCAGTGGACCAGGTAGCCCTGAGAAGTTAGGGATCCTCTGTATTTGAAGCTGCTCACAATTTGAGTGCGTACACAGCTCTAAGTCATTTGATCTAATTGGAACTGATGTCCACAAACTAATCTATTTTGAGCCCGATGACACTGTGTACACAGACTTCTGTAGTAGCTAAATCCAGCAATTCCCTGTCTTTGAAGTAATAAGAGTATTGTACCATGTTTTAAACCAGTCCCCTACTGGCTTCACCAAGCTCCCTACATATCTAATATCAAGGAATTTGCTAAAAAGCCATTCTGAGTTTAGCTTATCCAATATCTCCACAATTTCCAAAAGCTTAATCATACCAACCTTCTTGTCTCCTGTTTGAAATATGTCAACCTTTATAGTTTCTCCTCATAAGGAAACTACTCCACCCTCCTAATCATCTTAGCTGTCTTTGTACCTTCTCCCCACTGTCTTTGATATGCAGAGGCCAAAATAGCATACAGAATCCCCTGCCTTATTCTGAATATCCTTTGTGATTACTTCCAGCATTCTGTCAGCTGTTTGCTGCTTCACAGCAATAAAAATTTTAGTTGGTTTAGTAATGAAATTTAAACTTATTAATCCCATCATGCCATGCATTAGTTTTTCTGAGCTACACTGTGAGCTTATTTATTTATCAGCCTCAGTCATTAATTCATAGAATGGTTTGGATTGGAAAGCACCTTAAAGATCATCCAGTTCCAACCCTTCTGCCATGGGCAGAGACACCTTCCACTAGGCCAGGTTACTCAGAGCTCCATCCAACCTGGCCAGTGCCTCACAACCCTCACTATAAAGAATTTCTTCCTAATATCTAATGTAAGACTACCCTCTTTCAGTTTTGACACCATTACATAGCGTCATGTTTTGAATAAGTTTACAAGTTTCTCATGACAAATGAGCATGTCTTCTATTATATTATGATGTGCCCATAATACTCTTGAGCATCCTGCAGGCCTGATAGACAGCAATGAGAATAGCAGGTATAGTATTAAATGTGTATTACTGCACTTTGGGTCTAATAAGAAATTTTACCAGTTTGTTTACTAATACACAGAAATTTTTAAAAATAGGGGTTTTATCTGATTATATGGTTGATCCTAAGCAAAGGTGTCAACACTGGAGGTGATTTTGGCATGACAAATCATTCAATTTAGGATTAACTGGGTATTGCAAAAAGAGGATTGTGATTACTGCCACTGGCAGTACTGTCAACAGTAAATTCTAATTGGGAATGCTGTTCTTCAGCTTGGTGAACAATTTCCACAAAAAAAAGGGGAAATGCTGGAATGGTCTAAAAGAACTATTGGGGGGGAAGTGGGGGTGGGGGGAAGAGTCAAAGATCTCAGGTTATTAACCCAGCAAAAGAAAGTCTCAGATGAGATACAATTTCTCTCTAGGAATATAAAAGGAGCAACATCAGGGCTGGAAAGAGCTATATAAATCAAAGCAAAACACCAACACAAATGGCCATGAATAAATTTACATCCGAAATTGAAGACCAGAACCAGAAGAAAGAGGGCAGTGGGTTGCTACAGGAGGATTTAATGTTCAGTCAGTTATTAAAAATTGCTCAGTCTCTCCTAGATCATGCAGACTTACTTGAATGGCTCCCAAGAGCAACCACCTTTTCCAGCTGGGGACAGCCTGGCACAGTGTCCCTTTATCATAACAATCAAAACTTTACCCTGTTTAGCAACCAAACAGGTTTCTGCTGGAGGTACTGGTCTCATAAAGAGGCCTCAGCAAATAATAAACCTCTAAAATTCCAGAAACTAGATAGCGAATGAAAAACACTCCCATAAAAGATTGCACAAAGACACAAAATATTCAAAACAAGATGGATATTTTTAGCTTTAGGGCTATAGATCTATTCAGTCTGCAGAGTTGCTGTTGTCTGTATATGCCCTGAACTTGTTCCTCTTTCTGTCTGTGAAAGCAATGCTATGGAATTCTATTCAGCAACAGATCTGTTTGGTCTCAGCTGGAGAACTTTGTTTAACTGCTTTTTAATAGCTCTTGAGAGAGTTTAGAGAGAAGGCATGTGCACACAAATGCAGAAACAGTCTTGGGAAGTATCCTCTTGTGAAAGGACAGGAGCAAAAAGTCTGCCCACCCTGGGGAGAGCCTCTGACATCTGCTCACAGACACTGACAACCAGGACATGAAGAGAGAAGCTCTCACATGGTGACACATCTCAGGTTCTTCCTTCCAAGGAAATAAGACAGTGAACTGTAGACTATCCCCTCTCAGGAAGCTGAGAGGCCATTTACACAGGAAGAATCAAAGATCTGGTTCTAGCAGCTCACAAACTAAGATAAAAGGTCCTGCCTTCTTGTTATTTATTTTCATATTGCCTGCAAAGTTCATTTTTCACTCAATTATTTCACAGGTCAAATATGGAGAGGAGCATGAAGTGTGAACTATCCCTCCCCTCATGCCACAGTGCTTCTTCTGGAAAACAAGGAGGGTCTTCAAATGTAACTTTTGCTCCTTACAGCCTCTGATGGTGTTAGAAATAACACTCTGGCATTTATGGCATAAACCAGCAATTTATTTGATCCATTTTGCTCTCCTTCTTGTAAATAACCATTGCAGCAAAATAATTTTCACTGCAAAATGGCCTCATAATTTTTTCGGCACTCTGCCTGGGTTATTACTACATACAGCAATCTTACAGAAATGTGGGGAAGCAAATATTGGCCTAGCCTATCAGTTAAAGTCCATGAAGTGTGAACATAAATAGATCAACCTGGATTCGAAAGCCCTATCCTCAAATTTTTGTTTATTCAGTATTGCTCCGTTCATCCACTTCAACAAAAGATTCCAGATGATATGACAAATCATGAGTATAGACAGGCTAAGTTCTTCAATTGCTTCTTTCCCCACGGTCTGAGCAGGAAATGATGATCACTCTCCTATGAGATTTCACAAAAATCTTTCTTATTGAGAAATAAAATGGGGTTTTGGAGAACGTGTAAATGTTCCTGTGAATCAGATAATTCTGCCCCTTGGCAACTTTTCAAAAGTTACCAATATTAGGCAGAAAGTCAAAGAGTTATGAACTGGATGAGGGCCAGCCCTCCCAGGGAAAGAAGAGAAAAGCTTGAGGATGCATGTACATGCCCTACAGGGAAGCTTTCAGGTCAAGATCCTTTCTGACTCATTTCTGGTGTCAGTTCAGTGTAAGGTAATGATCACTTTGATTTTTCAAAAGAAGTCAAAATTTCTCTCAACTGATTACTAAAGCTGCACAGAGCATATTATCAACCACATAAAGGACTGATTCTGTCACTACTAGCAACCAGGCTTGCTGCTCTACCTGCATCTCATAAAAGCCGTGGGGGTTTCCTGCAAACTTAAAAGCCTGCTACAGACACTGTATCTCACAGGGCCTGTGTGCCTCAGTAGGATGCCCATTCTCCAGGGAGACAAGCTCAGGTGTGGGGTCTCCAGTCACATCACTCACTCACTGCTGCAAAACTGTGACCAACACCAGTGACACACCAGAAACTCAATGAAAAGCGAAATGTCACCTTTCAATTTCAAAGTTATCCTTCACCCTGCTGCCTTCAAAAGAGTTCCCAGGAACTGGATGTATTTCCCTGAATGCTTTCAGCCATAATTCAACCATCAGCCTTCTTTTGCTACCTAGCACGCCTGCCCTGTACTTTACTCAGGTGATGCAAGTCCAGCAGATGCCCACAAGGTATTGACTTCAATTTGTGCCAGCACAGACAACTCATAATTAATATGCACAGTTGTGCCTCTCCTCTGGAAAGTCATTCATGCACAAAACCCATGCTCAGAAGATGTAACACTCTGAGGCCCAGCCAGGGACCTTGAAGGATTCAAGAGGACCCCCACAAGCTGCCGGACAAAGGTCTCCTGCTGCATCCCCTGGCCAGCTGGGGCTGCAGCCCTGTGCCTAACAGCTTAATGAAATTTCTCAGAAAGGTGGTGACTGGTTGGGCATGGAGCAGAAGAAAAAAAGGAGTACCAGGTGACTCCTTGACTGAAAGGCAACTGGTGGAAGTTTCCCGGCCTTGCAGAGTGCATGGCTCACCAAGGACCAAGCTGCTTCCTGGAACTCCCCAATGCCTCCAGTCCTCTACATCCAACCAAGGCTTTAACCTCTCTTTCCTATCCAAGCCCCCTGCTCCATTACAGCCCAACTCACAAGCATTTCATTGCAGCTTCTCACTGAAGCTGCTTTCCATCCACAAAGACAGATTTTTGTAAGTGTTCATACAGCTGCAATTTCAAAATAAAATACACTGTGCCCCCAACAAACCGAGTGTGGTGATGAAACAGGCAGTTACTTTAATTGAAAACCTGAGTAAAAATATCAAGCTCCTATTCAGAGAGCACGAAGTTGACAGGAAAGAAAATCCTGTTTACTTCTGTTTGCATTTTCTCTAGATGAAATGTAGAACCAGTGCAACAAGTGTAAGTTACTATAATTTAATTATTCAGGCAAGTGTCCTCTCTACTTTTATTTGCTGTTACCCTGAAATAAGTTATTGAATTTTTAGAAGGAAAAACAAGAACTTGTGAACAGAGATGCTAAAAAAACCCCACCCAGTCAACTAAACCACTATTAGCTCTTTTTAAATATAAAGAACAATACTTTACTTTAAAGAAAATATAAAAATATGGTTATTTTTAGCATATTATTCACTTTCCTGTTAAGTATGCATTCCTACTTCTATGAAATAAAAGGTTAAATTAACAAAAAATGATAAAAAGTAATTTTATTTTTTAAATTATATTTAGCATGTGTAATATCATTCACTCTCTTTTGGTTTTCTAATAATTTCTGAGACCTCTTTGCATATAAAACTAAAGCAAATTTAATTGAAGTTCACCTTAAAAACAATCAGTCTTCAGCAAATTTCTGCAAATTGTCCAAGTATGTTTGCACCAGGAATATGTCCTCTTGCTGCCATACTAGAGACAAAAAGGGACTTTCTAACTTCCAAAACAAGACCAACACTCAACTGCATTCCTCAGACCTGCTAGTTTTCCAACCATTCTTATATTTTACTAAAATACCAGCATTTTTTAAGCCATCACTTTCCATTTTTCTCCCCTTTTTCCATGAAGCATGTTTTATGTACAAATGCCTATGGCCAAAAATTGTCACAAGCTTTTTGTGGTAATTCACCATTCAATTAACAAATTATGTTTTAAGCTTCAGCACACACAAACCCAAACTGTTTTAATTTTTAAAGTGTATCCATAGAAATCTTCTAGCACATTGTAAACTGTCAGTGGAAATATCTCTGTGTTTTCTATATTTTCGTTTGCCTGGTAGAATATAAAATTGCAGTTGTGCAGTTCATACCTAACAGTAATTTATATGAGACAAAGCAAATTTTAAGTTTCATTCAAATTAACAATATAGAATTAACCACCTTATGGGGACATGCTTCATTATTTTCTCATCTTCAAGGTTGACAACATAAAATCTCCCTTGTAATTTTTAAGCTCTTTCACAGACAGGATGCAGTGTCTGCACACAATCTCAAGAAGATATAATAACATAGTTATTACATTTATTCATGCATTATGTACTACAGGAACTATACAATTAGTTGAAAACAAATAACTTTTTCATTTTTTATTAAGTTGTATACACTTTCCTTCAGCATTATGTGTTAAGAAGGATACAATATCATGATGAAGCATTATTTAAGTTGAAAGCTAGAGTCTCTTAGAGCTGAAGACACTAGTAATGGGGTATTATTAATGTCTTGAAAATAATCATGCACATGGTGGATGATTCTGCTTTAAACTGCGTAGCTAAAAACAATTATGGGAAACATTTTAATAACTTTTCATTATTTGAGTCCAAAACAAACACACAACCATTTCAAAAGTCTTCATTTTCATCAAATGAAAAAAGGATATAATATATTGTTAACAAACGGAATATCTGCTGTACCAGAATCTATCATTTTAGCAAAGAGCACCTTAGAAAACAACACTAATTTGTCATTGTTATTACTCAGACTTTGGAGGTGAGCATAAATTCTATTGTGCATTTTTTGTTCACTCTTAAGGAATTTTATTTTTATAGATGCTAGGAGAAATTTCTGTGTGTTTTATTTGAAGCCATGCTGAAACTTTTCAGACCTGCTTTTGCCTTGTATCTGGCAATCCACTATGATTAACTGCAAAATTTCTGCATAAGCTACAGCAAGTCTGAAAAGGCATATTCCATTACTGTCTTCACGAAACCAAACATCCCATTTCTCCTTTCCACAGTTTAAGGGTTGAACATTCGGTATCACAGCAAGAAGGTGACATGCCAAAGTGCTCCCTAGCTGGCAGCTGTGCAGCCAGGATGACAAACTCTGTGGGAAGAACATGATGTCGAGGTGGCCAGGCCCAGTCAAAGCAACCCTTTGGGTACTGCAGGTGTTCAGGGCTCTTTACCAGCTAGCTCGCACTCCGAGTCCGCATTCAGGGGTACAGCTTAGTACCTTTGCAATCTGGTGGGTCTGAACCTCAGGCAGAAGCATGGCAAACGGTGTGGAAGAAGAAAGGAGGACTCCGATGTGGGTGGTAACCAGGTTTTATTTCACCCAGAGGGTTCCCATGTATGAAGTGAGATCTTGCCCTTGGGTTTCGGTTTAAGTACAAGAGGCGTGTAAAGGGGCAGGGGGCAATCTAGAACCAATCTCAGGGAAGGCGGGAGCGACCCAGAACAGGAGATAATTTACAGAATAATCTATACATAATAGAGGGAGGGGGAACCTGAGAACTTGCCAAATCACTGTGCAGCTCCACCAGAATTTTCCAGACTTCTGGGCGGAATGGCAGGGTGATTGACAGGACCCATCACCCGGGAAAGGCCAAGGGGGTTTGCGCATGGGGGTATAGGGACAAACCATTATAAAATGAGTAACATAAACATGCAGGACTTGGGTTAATTTCAAATGCACCACAACAGGGTACTACATTTCCAAGCCTTGTGGCAAGCACTAGCTGAAGCTCTGCAGAGAACATCCCTACTCACAAAGCCATTAGCACACCTTTCCAGGGGTATTCTTGAGTGCCAGTGTCTGATCTAAGTTTAAAACTGCAGAGAAGCCAGGGTTAATGCAATCTTTTAAAGGACAAAAATGATCAATGATTTATCTTTTTTCTGTTTTTAACCATGGCTAGAGACACAAGGAAAATCTTTTATGAAATTATTTTTAGGGTATGGCATTTTCTTCTTAGCTTTTAGTTTAGGTTTTGCCAAAAGATTTCATTTCTTTGGGCTGCCTTGATCTCTGAAACATAGTTTAAGCAACAGTTGCCTTGCTTAGTGCTGCTTTTCAAATCAACTTTTACCTTACTCATATAACAAACCAGAGACTGTTATTCTGAGGAAGCTGTAGAAAAAGTGCAGCATGAATTCTTCATCTAATGTCACTGTCTCTAGGAGAATTTGAAATGAAAGCTGGTAGACCACTTAAAACTAAGTTATTTTCAATGTAATTAAGAAAAAATTATCTCCATTTTCAATTACTTTCTGATAAAGCTAAAGGGTTTACTTTTATGTGTGTGTGTGTGTGTGTGNTATAAGAGAGGGGTGTGTGTGTGTGTGTGTACATGAAACTCCAGCATGTACTGGGATGAGTTTATTGCAGTTCATGTTACTGTACAGCAAGACTGCCTCCACATGTGCTCTGAGTGAGACATTGGATGGATTTTGAATTTTGGAAAATTCAAAGCAGCAACAAAGACTTATTTTGCTTATTTCACTATTGTCAGTCTGAGGTGGGTTGGAGTTTTTTATTGGCTTGTAAAAGCGGCCATGTTTATTAAAGTAAAAGGACCAAATTCCAGCTTTTTGTCAATTTTGTGCAAAAAACTGCAAACTGTTCATAACCATTTCTCTGTAGGAAAATTAAACCCTCTCATGTGCGAAGAAGGGAACCTGTTGCAGGGAACTCCAGGTGAGCTGCCCTGTGCTCAGCACACTGCTGTGCAGAAACACCAGATCACATCCACCAGCCCACAGCCAGCACACACTGTGCCTGGATGGCTCCTGGAGCCAGCACCAACCTCCCCATCCCTTGCTGCACCTCCAGCTCCAAGGGCAGCACACAGACCTGCTGTTTCTTGTGCCCACAGCATGTTTATGCCCTGGTATAAGGTAAGATATATACTAAGAAGGTATTGACAGCTCTAAGCTAAGTCTCAACTTTTCTTTTGTTATCTCAGCCTTTAACTTCCCGATCACTTTGTGTTTGAGCTTGTGCCTGTCAAGCTGGCTTACTTGTCTTCTTCTGTATCAAAATGAAAGCACGGCTGGTTTAAAAGGGCTGACAACAAAATCCTCTAGTCTAAATGAAAGAAAGCAAAACAAAACAAAAACCCTAACTCAGCACAATCGTCTCTCTACAGCATGAGAAAGAAAAAAGTGACAGCAATCCTCAGATTTTTAAATTATTTTTATTGATTCTCATTGATGTCCTTGCTGAAATGTCAACAAAAGATTGAGTCATTTACTGAGGTCTATTCAAGACTTTTCTGATAGCTTAACCAATAATAACTGCATAAAAAACTCAGCTGGGTGAAGGCAGAGATCCTAAAGGGTATTTTTATAATAAGGGAAGAGTTCACAGAGCTGCCACAGGGCAGTATACTCACCCTTGAATACACCAGATGCATTTCTGCATGGAGGTTGAAAGGTGGAGTACCAGCATGAGCATTGACTCTGCTGGTTCTGCCCTTCTACGGTGTATTTGGTTTGCATGGCCAAGCTTTGGTAGCCAGGGACCTACAGAGGTGGCTTCTATGAGAAGCTCCTAAAAGCTTCTTCTTTGTCCATCAGAGCCAATCCCTGGTAGCTCCAAAGACTCACGTACCACTGGTAAAGAGTGGGCCAATTAGAAATGGTGGTAACACCTCTACAATAACATATTTAAGAAGAAAAAGCACCAAGTTATTGCACAGTTGTAACTGAGGCCAAAGAGTGGGGTGAGAACATGTGAGAGGAATAACTCTGCAGACACTGAAGGTCACTAAAGAAGGAGGGGGAGGAGATGCTCCAGACACTGGAGTTGGGATTCCCCTGCAGGCCATGATAAAGACCATAATGAAGCTGTGCCCCTAAAGCCCATGGAGTTCCATGGGGGTGCAGACATCCACCTGCCATCAATGGAGAAGACCCGCACCAGAGAAGAGGAGGAGGCTGTGACCCTGAGGGAGTGTGGAGAGAGGAGCCTACACTGGAGCCAGCCTGTCCTTGAAGGACTGCACCCCATGGGAGAGTGACCCACACTGCAGCAGTTCGAGGGTGACTCATGCCCGTGGGATGGACTCACATTGCAGCAGCTTGTGGAGAGCTGTTGTTTGTGAGATGGAGCCACATCAGAGAAGTTCACAGAGAACTGTCTCCCATGGGAGAGACCCCAAGGTGACGCAGGGGAAGGGCTCTTCTCCCTGAGCAACAGGAGAAACCACAGGTGATGAATTGACCATAACCCCATTCCCTGTCTCCCTGCACTGCTGTGGGGAGGAGACAGGGCTGGTAAAGACAGAGGAGATGAGGGGGAGGTGTTTTAAGGTTTTATTTTACTTCTCATTATCCTGCTCTGATTTTGTTAGCAATAAATTCAAATAATATCTCCAATTCCAACCTGTTTTGCCTGTGCTGGTATTTGGTGAGTGATCTCTTCCAGTCCTTATCTCAGCTCATGAACCCTTTGTTATATTTTCTCTCCCCTGTCCAGCTGTGGAGGGGAGTGATAGGGAGGCTTTCGTGGGTGCCTGGAGTCTGGCCAGCATCAACCCACTACATAAGGGAAGGGCAGATTTGGAAATTTATTGTTGTTAGTAGTAAGTTGACTAGCACAAGGAACTTATTTGTTGAATTATCTTTAAATCATCACATTTCAGAGTAGAACCACACTTTAAATATGGGAAATGTTATTTGCTGTATATGTATTATGTTATTAAGCATAATTAAAGTTGAAAGCCATGAACCACACTCGGAGCTACTGCAAGGCCATAGAACATTTCTGTGGCCCACAAAATAAAGTACCATATGCTGGAGAAGTCAGCAGGCAAGAAGTAATGCACTTAGTAGCCTAAACTACAGTATGCTGTGGGCCTGTATTTGTGCAAATATTTCAGAAATGAGTAATGAATAACTATTCTATTCTGAGAAACAAGTATGTGACTGCTAACATCATCATTTCTAGATATGAAAACTGCCAAAAACTAAACCTAAACTTTGGAGAACAAAACCTCTCTTTTTATGGGTGCAAAATTCTACAGTGCCCTGTTTGAGGCATCTCAAAGATATCATATCTAGCTAAAGTATTTCACCTCTTGACTTTTCTAGAAGCCTTGCTGTGATTTTTTTCAGACACTAAGTCACACAGAATATTCTATGTTTCCTTTGTACCCTCAGAAGTAGACAACAAAAGCTTTTTTTTTCCTTTATGCTATGTTTTATTCATAACCATTGAAAAGAAAAATCGAAAGTCTGGTGTGAGTCACTCTTTAGACTTTTCTATTAGAAAATTGAATCAGAACTGTAAATGGTTTCAGACATAGATACCCAGGATCAGCGCTGGAAGCAGAGCAAAAACTAATGTAGACCTGGAAAAGGCAGTTCCAGCGCAAAGTCTTAAAGTGCAACTGAAACGAGACCTGATTTGCACCAAGATTGCCTCCGGAATCATTCACACTAGTGGAAGAAGTAAGGGTTATCTCTGAGACAAAAAATAATAGCTGCAGGCTTCACTGGCCTCCAGAAGAGAAGTGGTTTACCCCATGCATCCTCCTGCCACAGCTCTGAACTGAGCACCCTCAAGGGAACCAACTCTCCCCAGAAAGGTCACCACTGGAAAGAGTGGTGCAAACACAATCCACAGTGGTTCTCCCTCAACCAGAGGCATCCAGTCTAATGCTCTGGGATGTTTCTCAGCTGAAGGAGAGTTTCTCCATCTCTATTGGAACAATCCCCTTTCTTGACCTGCATAGCACTGAAATGATGACAGCTCGAGCCTGATTCTGTTACACCGCTATTTCTGATATCTGATACTTGGTAAAAATGCCCTCTAGGCTAGAGGATATACAACCCATGTTCCCAGCCAACAATACAGAGTTTACATTAGCAGAATGTACTGAACAGTGGCTGCCTTCAGTCTTCCACATTCATAGGTAGTCATGAGGAATAAATTACACAGTAGAGAAACTCAAAAATGTAGTCAGGTTATATCTGGAGCCAGGTCGTCCCCCAGGTATGTGGAGCACAAAACTTCAGTTCATTCTAAGCAAAGAGCCAAAGAGATAAAGAGGCAAAACAGACTCTCTAAAGAAGTTGCTATCTGACCTGTTCCCATTCCTCTAGCTCTTCACAAATTCAATTAACGAAATTTTGAGAAGAAGCTGTGTATTTTTTCTGGAGGGAAAAAAAATAAGAGGAAGGGATCCTGGGGGCTACAAAGTTAGAACAGCTTCTGTGGAGACAGATCACTGACTGAGAAAAATCTAGTAGTTATGAGATGTATAGTCAATTCATCACCATTTAGATTACACTACATTGGAACAAGCTTTTGTGAATATACCAGGGCTGTGACAAGGAGGGCTATAGAAAAACATATGCTACATAAACCTATGTAAAGAAAAGTGAAATACATTAAAAACAAAAAAGAAAAGTGAAATACATTAAAAATAAATCTTTTCCTTTCAATATTTCTTTCTTTCTTTTGATTGTATTAAGCAACACTTGTGAATTTATCAGTGATGGGTTTTTTCCAAAAGAAGGGGCACCCCCACTGTTCTCTACCATGTGTGGATGGAGCAAAAAAATCATTCACATTCCTTTAAATACCACAAAACAAAACAGATAAAAACCCCAATGAGCTCATATTTGTATAAATACTATTACATTTGTGTCATATACTTTTTATATCCAAATGAACTGTAGCCTTAGAATGTTAATAAAAACCATAATGTTTCATAGTTCTTAGTTTAAAAAACTTAAAATTGATAACAGGAGTCCAATGCATTTTATGCACACTATTTATTCATTTAAAAAGTGGGGGTGGGAAGAAAGCAAGGAAAGCACCAGGGGCCTGATCCTGCTCCCATCAAAGACAGTGGGAAGTTTTCCTATTGACTACAAGACGCTGGATTGTGCCTTTGGTTTTGCTGACAGAACGGTATGTGACTTTTTGTTTCTCTTGTGGCTAAAACACAGTCATTTGCTGCCCTCTAGAAGTAGACTGGCACATACACTTTAGTTTACTTCAATACAGGCCTTGTCACTGGAATTTTAAAAATGCACCTAACAACAATGACGAGCAATGTCTAAGGACTAGAGGGATGTGAGGAACTACGAGGTACTGAGAATTTTGAAGTGTTCTCTAAATTCAGTTATTTGATAACATCACTGGTTACTCTGTTTGAAACATGTAACAGTGTCATGTATTGCTCCTGGGATTATCAGACTTTCAAGAAGAAATTAATTCAAATTATTGCTTTATTCTGCTTAATAAAACTGAAAATTAACAGAATAGAATTGTGAGTGCTTTATTTAATGCCCAACCCTCACCACACTGATACAGGAACTGAGAGGAATGGGAAATTCAGCATGTTTGGATGAAAGAACTACAAAGTAAGTCAGAAAGTTTCAATTGATAGTTAAATCTTTTACTGCCTCCAAAAGTAGCAATCTCATCTATTAACAATGATTATTTATCAATTGTTTAGGAATTTTTTCAATTTTACTTTGATTTTATTCATAGGGGGAAAAAAGCTAAAAAGCATTGGGAAGTGCCTGATTTCCACAAACTCCCCAAGGAATGAAAATTAGGAATGAAATTCATTTTAAANCATCACACACCAAAAAAAACCCCAAACATTCTAGCTTTATCTCCAAGAGGTTAGAGAATCCAAGCATGAATGCAATGAATGAATAGCACTCAAATGTCAAGATATCATTCAATTATCGTTGTGTAATGCAATTACATTACAAGTTACAGGTATATGGTTTTCTTAGATTTTTATTAATTTATTTATTTATTATTTGACTTCCATTACAAGCGAATTTTATGTGTGAAATACGTAAAAGTAGGAATTTTGTTCTAGTACCAGTTCACAAACAGCCCAATGCCATTAAGTTATATCTCACACCATGCTCATTGCTATATTATGTTCCCTGAAGTGACAAAGGACTTGCAGACCAAGCCTTGAACAGCTGAAAAGTTCTTGATTCTCCTTACACCTATCAGAAAAGTTGCCCACTTAAAGATATATGCACTAACCAACCAAAAATCAATTCATAATTAGCAGCATAATTTAAAAAAAAAAAAAAGAGTCTTAGAATCACTGAACTATTTACCTTGGAAAAGACTTTTCCAACCTTTCAAGTCCAACCATTAACCCTTTGATTGCTTCTCTCCTCAGTACTTTGACAACGAATACAAGCAGAACAGGCTTGCAACTTTAAATCTCAAGTTAGGCTGGTCTTAAGATTCAAACTAAATGTTACTCTTGTGCTATATCTCATTTCAGAGACAGACAAAGACTTCAAATTAAGATTTTAGCAGGTGAAATATATTTCTGATGTCTCATTTAAATGTCAAAATTTAGGTAAAGTGAATATGAAGTTGCTTATATCTCCTAATAAGCATTCTTTAGAAATGCCAATGTTTCACACTTTCCATAATGAGTCTGAATATATTTTCTTTGAAGTGTAAATCAAAGATTCAAGAAGTCTTTCTAAGTACACTCTCCCCTTAACCAGATCTATGCTATTTTTGCTTCTAATTGACTAGTCTAAAATATTATTTTAAACTCAGGTAAGTTAAGCAGCAAGGTCAAGACCAAGGGTCCAAGAGCTTAAGCACGTTTCCTGTGAACAAAAAATAGTTGAACAGTCTTCCAAAGAATGGCAGCAAGATAGTTTAATCACTTTGATAATTTGAGTCAACTGCAAGGTCAATAAATGTGTATACTCCCACACTAAAACACAAACAGGAGGTGGGTCACGCTTGTCAGGCCCTGACCAAACCAGATCAGTGTAAGGTTAACTACTTTAAACACCCTTAAGGAGTGAATGTCAAGCTGGGCACTCTCAAAGTTTTCTCAGATTGCTGGCTGTGGAGTTTTCAGGCAAATAAAGCATGGTGTGGATGCCACCAAGTGGTAGCTGTTATCACATAGCAGTGTCCTCAACATGGCATCACTCCAGGCTAACAATTCAGATGCAGAAAATATTCCAGGTACAGGCATTTGCCAGGAATGGAATATTACTATTGCAAAAAGAGGAAAAGAATTCTCTAAGGAAAAAAAATATTCCTGCTAATGACAGAACTGTCATGGACTTAAATGAAACCAACCCCAACTTCCTTTTGAAATCTTATAAAATACTTATAATCTTCTAGGAGCAAATTCAAGGTTGATCAAAAGACCACATCTGCAGTTCAGATTTACAGGAATCCTGCAGAGAGATCCCAGGTGCCCCTGGAAGAGATCCTGTGTGTATAACTGATTCTTTGGGTATATATACACTGTTAAATGTCAAAGGACCATGAGACAAGTCGAAGTATTACTTAATTGTCTTACCACTACCTTATTTTTGTCAGTTACAAATTGTTTTCTCTCAGTCAAATTATAAGCATAGTGTTGGGAACAATCTCCTCCAGAGAATGATCACAAAAACCAGTTGGCTGAAACTGCTCTGGGTTTGCCATGCCCATTTGCTCTGCGATTAACTAACTCCCTGTGCTCTCTACCATCCTTCAACATTATTGCAACAAGGCTTGCAAATATCTCATAAACCACATCTCAGGACATATATAGCCTCAGTTCCATGCCATAAGAGCACTCACAAGGGATATTTCATGCCTTTGCATTATTTCAGCCACAGTGGCTCGACAAGAGGCCCATAGGATCCATCCAGGCACACAGCACAGAGGTGAGCAGCCCCTACCCCTACTGAGCCAGGAATTACAGCAAGGGTATAAGACAACCCCTGCCACTTGTTGGGATTTCTGAAAAGAAGCTGCTCACCTGAGAAGCAATTTAGAAACACGTCCTGTCTATGATCTCATTCTTGGAGAGCATTATAGAAGGAATATATATATTCCTTCAGGAATTCTGCCATGACTCCCAGCATAAGTCTGGCGTAAAAGACATGAAGAACCTTCCATCAGAGGCATTGCACTTGGCACATGTTGGAGATACCTGGTTCAAATACATGAGCTCCATCCATATCATCATTCTTCCAGCTTCACTCACCTCAGTTGTGAAGGATTCAGGAGAAACTCCCTGCCTGCTGAATGGGGCAATCAAAGAACTCTGTACTCTCTGCTCTACTTTTCAGGCAGCCAAGTGACTTGCCACCAGTTTTGTAGTTTAATAAACACCAAATTGAAAGTGAATAATTCTGACTTGCTTGTTCTTGTTGACTCATACTCATTTCAATAATAAAGTATGTCTGGAAAAAACCCTATTTACTAATTAAAATTATGTACTATGTTAATAATAACAGTGTCTATTTAATTAATGTGTTTATTACACAGTTATCTGAAAACAAAAGGCAGATTAGATTGCTTCTGGCACTAGCCTGAGGGGAATGGCAAAACAGCCTGGCTCCACTGCCTACCTTCATCAATCAGAGCCCTGGAAAGCGGAGCGGGTTGTGACAGTGCTACCTACTGCCACTGAAGAAAGGAGAGACACTACTGCAGAAAGAGTAGCAGACCCTCTACCCAAAACTTCTTTTCCTCACCGTCTCTACACTAAGTTCAAATAAATACTTTGCTTTTCACTAAAGATTTCCATGGAGATATGTAGTAAAAGTCTCTTTCCAAAAGTCCCCTCTGCCCTGTCTTTCCAAGAACAGAAGTAGATTGGCACAGGCCCTTTGTCTTCACCAATGTTCACAATGTGCCCACACAGCTCAGGAACCATGAGCAGGCTTCGGGTGAAGCATTCTGACAGCCTAATCTTGGATTTCTACAGTGCAACCAACAAAAACCGGAGCACCATTTGTTGATACTAATGAATAAGAACATTCAGAATCACGTAAACAGCGAATCAAATAAACAGATGCTTTCCAATTCCTTCCCTGGAATCTGAATCAGTACTCACCAAACGTTACTGAGATCATGGTCTACGTCACAGCAAATATGATTACCTGAAATAGAGTATCAAACATCATAAATCAGTGTCAACAAAGAACATCTTCATCTGTCCATATTTGAGCAGTAGGTCTTAATGATAAACCAGAAGAAAACATGGATTAGTCAGGCTGGGGAAGCAAGCCAAGGATTTGGGGTCCTACTACACAAATAAGAGTTTGGGAGAAACAAGTCTGAAAGTTTACATGGTAGAAAATAAATGGGAGTAACACTGAACAAAACCTTACTGTCTTGACAAATCACTGAAAACAAGACACATAAAAAAACCACTTGTACAGCAGCATGTTCCAGACATATTTTGCATTTCACCTCTGAACTCAGTTTGAATAAAGAGAAGCACAGGAGCGGAAATGCTTACACAGAGGTAAACAAGGAACCAAACAAAAGAACTCCTCTTTTTTTATAAAAAAAAATAACACCTTAAAAACATGAGTCCCTGTGCTGAACAAAGACCCTGCTAGCCCAGCATCCTGCCTCTGATAGCACCTAAAGCTCTACTGCAGAAGAAAGAAAACAACAGGCAAATGCATAAATCATCAAGAGGCTGTTATGCTTTTACCAATACTGACAAAATGGATGACAGAAGGTTGTACCAGCCTGTGGGTATTAGCCTGAGGAAACAATGTTTTACTGTTTTTCTAATTATGTTGACAATTTTTTCTCTAACAAACTAACTGATTTTTAATTAAGATGTTTGAAACTTGGTATTGGAAACTTGTGCATCACAGAAGGATGTTTCCCAAAAGCTGCCTCTTGTCCCTGAGAAAACACAGAGCTAGGAATAAGAGGTGGTCTAGTTCCTGCATTAAGGGAGCTGCAGACCCAAAGAGGTGAAATAGCAGGAAAAGAGAAGCAGTTGCAGAAGGAGAAAACACTTGAAATTATTAAATATAAACAATACTTAATCTGCTAGGAGCTAAATTTCTCTGCTAAAATAATGTTGTTTGACATTCAAGGTCTACAGTGATTGCCTTTCAATACATATAATAAGATTTGATAGCATAGGTGAACAGGAAAATGGAATGTTATACAATAAGTCTAAGATGGAAAAAAACCCATTCTAAAGTTATGAACACACTGTTAGAAAAGAAGTAATAACATGAATATATAGGCAGCTCATCAATTACATAGACTTAATCAACCACAGTGCACAGATCTGTATGGATCACTCTGTAATTACTATACCATATAAATTAACATCAGTCAACAAAAACAAAAGTTGACTGAACATTTTGTTGGTATTTTACATATATCTAGAACACATTCATTGACAAAATTCCAACCCAGAAATATGGCTTTACCTTACAAATGGCTAAGGCATTCCCTAAATACGACAGAAGAAATTCTATCCCAATTAGTGTTCCTGAAGTTTCCACAGGCTTATGCATACCCTGTTTTTTCTATGCAGTAATGACAGGCAATTCTTCACTGCTGCTGAACACTGCTGGACTTACATACTGTTGTTCAATAAACCAGTACAGAGAATTTACTCAAGCGGATTTAAGTCAGAAGTCTGTTGCTTATCCTCTGGAGGAATATTGGAAAACACAGTCAACTGGATATTTCAGAGCTTTCTTATCTGCAGAATTTGTCATTTATAAGATGGCATCATCTTTAGTATGTTATTCTGGAAACTTACTTAGGGGTAATGAGCAGGAAATTTGGCATTACTTTCAACATAATTCTCTGTAATTATTTCTAAATCATAGTACAAAAATATTTTTCCACTCCGTGATTTATGTAGCTTGTGCTCTTGTACACTCTGATGACTCAAAATTTCAACAGACCCTCATGGCATTATTTTCAACTTTCTATGTGCAGCTGGAGCTGGTGGGCCATATATTCCAGGACTATCTACAGCATCATATTAAGAACTATTAAGTCAAACCATGTGTGAAATCAGCATATACAAATTAAGTTTTTTAATATTTATGCCAAGTACCATACTTCAGGACTGAAGCAGAATTAGTTTGCAATAACTGAAGATGAGCTGTCATTCCTCTTTCATGTCTTACTCCAATGACAAGTACTTCTTGAACTTTAATCACAAGTAACTTTTCCTTATTTTCAGTCTTTTAGCTTCTCAATAAGTGGCAGTCTCCGTTTTTCATTGACCCATAATTTGAAGCAAATGGAATTATACTTCTTTTTACTGTTTGTATGGCGGCTCATATAGCACCATTCTGCTGTTTATTAAGAAGTTCTGGGTATTCTGGAACTTTCTTTGCTTGATCGTTACTGGGTGATGAAGTCCAAACATGCCCTAAGTAGCAGAATAGATGTTTTCAACTTTGAGAGCTCTTTAAAATTTGTGAGTGAGAGGACCTGCTGGAGTACAGGTTCTTATGAAGAGACAAGACTGCCTCAGGAGACCAGGAGATTATCCAAAGAACATGTCAAGGGCAATGACTTGTAATTAAGCACTGGAGAGCAGGATGCTATCTGAGCACAAAAATAGTGAGGAATAAAATAAATAAGATAAGCCTTGCTCTGGTAAGTCAATTGTCTACATATAGGATAAAGGGCTTAGATGTAAATGGAGCTAGGTGAAGGAAGGAATAAAATGGAATGGTATGTCTCAGAAAGTATGCCCCATAAATAACACTCAGACAGTAGAAACTGCATAACTGAAGGAGAATTTGGGGAAAAAAACTCCCTCAAAAAATCCATCCAGAGATGGATTGCATCCTGATAACAAGCAGTGTGACACATTCAAGAGAGGGGTGATAGAGTTGTAATTTAGTGATAGTGGTGTGTAATGAATAAGATCCAAGAGTGATAAACTTGCATCTTGCTACAGCGTGGGGATCTACAGGATTGCATAGTAATAATAGTTACATCATTATTTGCTAGGTCATTTAGCTGATTTATTAGATTATTAATAACGGGTAGATTCAACAATAAACATTGAAGCCTCTCCTCTCAGGCCCGCTTTTGAGAAATTAAGACTTCCAGGTAACAGCTGCCTTCTCACCCTTGCATCCTCTAAAAGACATTTTCCATTTAGACACATTAGTCTGCCAAGTCCTTAAGGGCTGCAAACCTTTGGAGTGAGCTTTACCACAGATATCACAAACTTGCCTTAAGAAAAATTGGCAACATTTTGTCTTAGCTTAAGTTGGTGCAAACCACTAATTAGATCCTCATTATTTGAAGAATATTTTGCTTTGTGTGAATTAAAGTTTTCATTGAAGTGATCTGAATTATCTGTTTTCAGGAGAAAAACCAAGATGAAAAGTTAAAAAACAAATTTTAACTAAATCAGTTTCTATTCACACGCTCATGCAAGCCTATAAAATTCCTTTCATACATCTGTGGTAGTAGCACTCACCTTCTCCCTGGCTGACATATGGAGACAACCAGCCTTTCATGACCCAAGGTGGGAATGGGAAGAGGTAGAACCCCTTGGTCCACAGACAGGGTCCCCAGCCAACAGGGCAGACATTTCTGCACCATGGCCTACATCCAAGGAGATTTCCCTGGACTGAGTGCCCCTCACCATTCTCTCCCACGGCAAGGACTCTTTTTGTACTGGATATCCCTGAGTGATCCTTTGACCCTTATTTTTTTGAGTACCCTTGAGTGAGAGGCCTCTTTGGGTGTGTGTGTATCTGTGTGCACGTGTAAATTTTGTGTAGTAACATAATCCCAGTGGGTACACCAAACCTGTAACCTCTTAAATACCACGGGAGCATCATCATTACCCACACTGTTCATTATTCTACGCCGTTAGTTTTAGTTGGAAATTAAAGTTTGTTATCTGCATGAAGTTGTTGGCACGTACTTCTGTGCCAGCACACTGACAGTTGTCTGAATCCTTAGCTCTCATGGACCACTGTAATATCAAATGGGTTTGTGTTGGACACAGCACAACTGCCACTCTCCTCCTTTAAGAGCCTTTTCTGCATTAGTATCATACAGCATGTGCAGGGACTCTGACAGGATCATGGTCACACAATTCACACATTCCCAATACATTTCCACTACAGAGAGGGGGTTGGGTTTTTTTTTTTACATTTTCAGTTTCATTTCATTTTGGTTTGTTCTTCATTTCTTTAAGATCTTTCCTGGCGCTCCATGGGATGTTTCCCATGGCTGCCCAACCTCGACAGCTCTCCCTTAGGTGAAGACAAGTTGGCCTTTTTGAGAAAAATTGGATTTTTTGGTAGTGGGAGAGGCTCAAATTTTCTGTCTTTCTGCTCCTGTACCAGCCCAGGCCTTGACACTGCACTTGTCCTTGAACAGACCTTGCCCCTGACCTTGTGCAGGCTCATGGGTGGGGAGCACCAGTCACTACTGGCGTCCCCCAGGGATCAGTATTGGTCCCAGTCCTAGTCAGTATCTTTATTGATGATTGGGATGAGGGAATCAGATGCACCCTTAATAAATCTGTGGATGACAGAGCAGGAGGGTTGAAAGGATCTGCAGAGAAACCAAGACAGGCTGAATCAATGGGCCAAGATTAACTGTATGATGTTCAACAAGGCAAAATGCCAGGTCCTGCCCTTGGGTCACAACAACCCCTGCCATGCTACAGCTTGGGGAAAGAGTGGCTGAAAACCTGTCCTGTGGGAATGACCTGGGGTGCTGGTTGACAGTGGCTGAATGTGAGCCAGCATGTGCCCAGCTGGCCAAAAAGGTCAATGGCATCCTGTCCTGTACCAGCAATAGTGTGGCCAGCAGGACCAGGGCAGTGATTGTCTCCCTGCACTGGGCACTGGTGAGGCCACACCTCAAGTGCTGTGTCCGGTTCTGGGCCCCTTACCGCAAGAAGGACACTGAGGTGCTGGAGCGTGTCCAGAGGAGGGCAATGGAGCTGGTGAAGGGTGTGGAGCACAAGTCCTGTGAGAAGGGGCTGAGCGAGCTGGAGGTGTTTAGCTGGAGGAAAGGAGGCTCACAGGCACCTTTAGTGCTCTGGACAGCTTCCTGAAAGGAGACTGCATCAAGGCAAGGATCGACCTCTTCTCTCAGGTAACAGGTGACAGGACAAGAAGACATAGTCTTAAGCTGTGCCGGAGGCGGTTCAGGTTGGACATAAGGAGGAATTTCTTCACAGAAGGGGTGATTAGGCACTGGAATGGGCTGCCCAGGGAGATGGTAGAGTAACCGTCCCTGCAAGTGTTTAAGGAAAGACTGGACCCGGCACTCAATGCCAGCTGACAAGGTGGGGCTCGCTCAGAGGTTGGACGCGACGACTTCACTACCCCTTTCCAACCGCACAGATTCTGGTTTTTTGGGACACTATGCTCCTCCCTCCCGGCCGCGGAGCCGCCACAGCCCGTCCCGCAGGCCGAGGGGCGGTGCCGGGCCGCGTGTCCATGGAAACCGAGCGCACGCGGAGCGCCGCCCTCCTTCCCTGCTTCCCGCCGGCCGCCGCCGCAGTCGCCACCATGATGCTGCTGGGCGGCCGCGGGCTGGACGCCAGGTACGGGGGCGCGAGGGGCCGGGGCAGCCCCGGGCTGCAGCGGGGGAGGAGGCCTCGCTCGGAGCAGCGTGCCCGGGGGTGGCGCGGGGGTCGGGGGGCCATGCGGGCCCGGTCCTTGGTGCGTCTGCCTCCCAAGGAGATGGGGGCCGCCTCTGCCTTCCTCCGGTAAAGGCCGCAAAACTTTTGCAGGCCTAGTGTGCTATGCAGAGATGGAGTAAAGCTGTGCTGCCGGTATGTATGTGGACCTCTCGCGAATCATTCTGTGGACAATTCTAAGGGGTCGCGATAGGGAGGGGGAAATAAAAACTTTTACACCCCCATATAAGAAAACGTAGTGTTTTCCCAAAATTCAATACTAGGTGCCTGGGTGTACTGTAAGATCTGAATTATAAAGTGGGTGATTACGTCTTCCTCCTGGAGGGAAACACTTTCTAACATGAAGATCTTTCAAGAAAATAGGAGATATATACGTTTTACCAAAGATCTTATCAGATAGTATAATTTTGAAAAACAGCTTTGTTAGTACCTGATGAAATTCCTACTTGCCTACTGGTGAAACCGTCCCTATCCAAGTGGTTCTGTGCTCCACTATGTCCTGGAGGACTGAATAACTTCCTTCAGTTTTTTTTAACCTTAACGGAATCTCTTTTGAACAGTCTTCTGGACAGTTTGCCCTGAAGCAACCCAACTGGATTTTTGCCCAAGGCAGAACTATTTTTTATTAAATACTTCTCCTGAAATTAAAGGTGTTCTTCATCATTAGAATTGATTGCATTGTTGTTTAGTCACAAAGTACCAGATTTCTTCAAATTTTTCTGATCGTTATGTATCCTAATACCAAGTCAGTATTTAAATATTGGTCAGCAGTATTGGCATAGCTTAAGGATATGAAAGAAGTTTTGTTTCTGTCTCTTGCCAAGATAGTGGTAGGAGTGAATTCTCTTGCAGAGGATTCTAGCACTTTACTTCAATAACCGTGTGTTAGACCATAGAGACTTCTTAGGACCCAGTATCTGGCACTTACTGTGAGCTAAATTGTCTTACAGCTGATTCACTCAGATCAACAACTGGCATGAGTTCACATGACCATCAAATAATATAGGAATATGAAAGCAAAATACAAAGTGAAATATGTGAGTTACTGGAATGACTTAGTGTAGTGGAAAAATCACTTCTTAACTAAATTACCACACTTGTCTAAATGATTAATAATGAAACATACAGGCATTGGATCAAATAAATTAATTAGATTTATGTAATTTAAAAGAAAGTAATTTATTAGTGTGATGAATGTCCTTTCAGTGGTATTAGAATTTTCACCTCCTGTGTCCATTCACTTTTCTTCTTTAATTCTCGGTGGTATTTATCCTCTCTAGTGCAGTTTGATACTTGTTTGCAATTTAAAGAACAATTAATACCTTTTCCAGTTGGTCCTCTGCGGCCTAATTTCTGCAGGCATTGCCTTGCCTGTTCAGATTGCAGGCTGTTGCAGGAAGGGGTGGTTTTGCAGAAGTCTGGCTTGAGACTGCAGGTGTTACCACTGCACTAGTAACTAATACCATTAGTAGTAGTGAGCTTTTGCTTAAATGCAGGAGGAAAACTTCCAAGCAGATTTTTGTGATTTGGGTTTTCATCTATTGGATCTTTAAGTGTAAATCTGCTTGTTTGTTTGTTTGTTTTTCGTTCATAAATAAGCACATATTACATCAGTTACAACATTCTCTTTTTCAGAATAAATTTCTGCTTTGCACTAAAATGAGATATCCAAGTTATTAATAGTATAATTATATAGTTTTTCTTATGTATGTATTGTAAACATTTCTGCCCTTCTTATTTTTCACTTATTTTTCTTTGGTATCCAGGGACAATCAGACTAGACAAATGCAAGATGCTGTTTCAAATGTGGAAAAACATTTTGGTGAATTGTGCCAAATATTTGCTGGATATGTACGTAAAACTGCCAGACTACGAGACAAAGCAGATCTTCTAGTAAATGAAATATATGCATATGCAGCTACAGAGACACCAAACTTAAAAGTTGGACTGAAAAACTTTGCAGATGAATTTTCCAGACTTCAGGATTATCGCCAGGCAGAGGTACAAAATTAAAGCTGTACATGTTGTGTTTGCCATCTGAACTTTTCAGTTACTTATCTGTGATTTAAAGGGCAATCATATACTGTGCAATCAGAAGAGAAACAGGAGAAAACAGATCTAAATATATTAATGTCTGAGCAGGGTAGGCTGCCAAAGCATTCATTATTTACCCTCCTAATCACTTTAGGGAAAACCACATAAAATTAGTCCTGTTGAAGTCAGCAAAACTATCCCTACGAACACATGAACTATTTGAGGAAGAGCGAGGTTTTTTTTAATTGGTTTTAGACTTTAGATTATAATTTATGGTTAATAAAATGTTCTTTATTAGTTGTGTGTCTTGAGTTGTCAAGCAGCAGCTGAGGCAAAATCAGTCATTTTCCTTTTGCTAAGCATTATCAGAAATAGTATTGAAGAGGTACTGTCAGGGACCACTGTAGATTTCATAAGTTTGTAGTTCAACATTAAAAGTACAAACTTGATTTGGCCCATATGTGACTGTATAGGCACACTTCTGCTAGATGAGTGAGAGTGTAAAGAGAGGTGTTAATGCCACTTACACATTTATGTGTGGTTCCAGTCAAATTGTAACTTACAATGCAGAATTCCAAATACTGACATAAAAAAAAAAATCATTCACATGTACTCAAACTAGTTTTTGGAGTATGTATGTATTCTTTTAGTAGAACATAGAAAATTCCCATTTATAGTTTTGAACATAAGACCCACTATAATTCAAAAAAGAGACCAAAGTAGTTTACATTCTTTATGTCTTCAGGTAGGACTTTTTTATTTTGGAGAGCATTGCAAGTCATCTCTTCATAATAACAAATTGGAAAAAGGAAACCTTTTATAAGTAGTTAAAATGTGAAGCAGAGAGTTTGAAATACAAGGAATATGTGTGGATCTTTAACAGTCTATTTAGGGAGGGATTTTTAAGAAGTAAGAAAAAACTTTAGGGTGTGTGTGATTTTAATTTTTCCATAAGCTCATATACATCTGGCTCCAGCTGAGCCACATGTAGGTCCTTATGCTTCAAATGATGTAATAGCAAATTATCATCTGCTCTTAAAATTATATTCTGGCCAAAGTTGAATGAGAACTCAGACTTCATGATCTGTTATCATTAAACTATGAACCTGTAATTTTGAGGTACATATGTAACAACTTGAGTTTTGCTTTTGTTGATTTTAAATGTGTTTTTAAAAACTGACATTTGGCCTACATCCTCCTGCCATGCCTGTCTGTAAACCAACAGTGCCCTGTAAAAGAAAAAAGGCAGAAGCAACAAGGGAAAAGAGAAGCTTTCAGTCTTTAAATCAAATTCTCCTTTGGTCCTGAAAACAAAAAATATTATCTCAGCTTTGGTTCTTCTGGGCATCAAGTCACTTAACAGTTTTCTTGTTTGCTGACAAAGTAGGCAAGAGAAAATTAGCTTATAAGGATTATCAATTTCTGGTCTTTAGCTGCAGTACTAGATATATTAATGTTGAGGGGTGAGGTACCACAACATGTGGCAGGGTAAGTCAGTAAGATGGGCGGGTTATTTAGTACATCTGTAACTCCTGTGTTGCTTAGAGCCTTATTGCCCTATTCCTTTCTGTTCTATTGGCAGTTCAAGTGAAATTGTTTGACAGTGCACTGGTAGATGGTATCAAGGAGAAATGTTTGCTCAGCTGCCATAGATTTTGGCTGACTGGTGACTACCAGTATAGTGGGAACTGTCCCTTCCCAGTAGAGGTATGCCCCTTGTTCTAAGCTGGATGTAACAGCGATGGGCCACAGGACTCACTCATGGTCCATAAGTCATTGGCAGATTACACTGGGGCCACTCAGACACTTCTGTCAGATTTGACAAGCAAGTCTTATCCTATTGCCTGTCTGACCATATGTAGCTGTTTTTCTGACTAGGACAACTGAAACAAAAATTCAGAACCATTCATCTGTGAGAGCATTTATGCATTTTACATACCATGTTATTGGTATTCTTAGTGCACTCAGTATCAGTGATGCTGTTTCCATTATCTTTAAGAAGTGTTCCATTTTGTACAGTATATTTGATAGCAAAGATTGCTTAGTCCATAATCTAGCAGTACATGTAGAGCAAATACACTGGTCTTTACACAGAAAGCTACAGAACTCCAAGATGCAATGTTGGATGTATTTAGTACTCAGTTTGATGCATTCAGAATTTTCCATGTTTCATTTATCCTGATCTAGTTAGGAAAAAAGGAATTCCACTAGAAATCAGCTTGAGCTCTTCAGAAAACAAATCCCTTCTTGGTTAATGTACTTGACTGTAGTTTTTGCAAAATTTTTAAAAACTCTTATCCTAATATTTTTTCAGCATATATGGATTAAATTCGTAATAAGATGAGTCACTATTAAATTAATTGTTTCCCATTTCTGCACACCATAGATATGGATGATTTTAGCAACTTTGTGATTTCTTTCTGTAGGTTGACAGACTGGAAGCCAAGGTTGTTGAACCTCTGAAATGTTATGGGACCATAGTGAAACTTAAAAGGGTAGGTTAAACATATGTTTTCTTACAAGGTGTATTTCAGTGTCCTGGCCACTCAGTTGAAAACTTCTTGTTTATTGGGAAAATGGTTCTGATTTTTCATATTTCAGTAATCAGTTTAACTTAATTATGTACTTAGATATCTGAACTGAAGCTATATATATGTTGGAGGAAAGAGCTTTGATGTGAAGGCAAGGATATTCAGGCTCTTTGAGCACAAGTAAATGCTCAGAAAAGACATTTATTTCTTCTCTTCCAAACTTCCTGGATAGTATAAATTCAGGACTTTTTATTTATAAATTTATTGTTGTTTGATTTTGATGATGATGGTGATGACATTATTATTAATATTATTACTACTACTATTACTGCTACTACTACAACTNTGTTACTGCTACTACTACAACTTTGGCTCTTAGTCATCAATATGCCACCTTTAACAGCTTTTCTAACTCAGAATTGTGTTCTACATTAAAGTTCATAACTCAGAAAACACATTTGATCCTGATAAGTAGGTAGTGGCCTAAATTCCCCTCTGTTCATCACGATGACACAAAAATCTGAGGTCTCTTCATTCACTATATTTTCAAAACAATGTTTATGGAGGTTTGAAATATTCCCTTAAAATATCTGTAAGTTTCTTTGCTCAAGGAAGGACAAGATTGAGAAAATAAGTTTTAATAAGCAGATAGTAAAAGTAGATGTTTGTAATACTTGTATCTTATGCAGAGAATACCTTAATCCTGCAAACTCAAACCCGTAATTGATGTATATGTCTGTACCATAATCTATATAAATCAAAAGCTTCAATTATTTTTCTTATCTGATGGTATTTTACAAAAATACCAAAACAAAAATTTTGCGGTGTGTTCATCATGCTTAACTTGAGTAGATTGTGGCACTCCATCTCAAGCAAGCACTTTTCCCATGTTTTTGTTGTGGGTTTTTTCCATATGGTGAAGAACCAAGTAGTGTTTGGAATTTACTGCCCAGTTACCTCACTTGGTGGTTAGAGAAACGATTGTGAAGGAAATGCATCCTGCACTTGAGTAGGACTACCCACGGTAGCCCTTAGCAGAGCTGTAGACTATAGAGCCTAAAAACTGGTATTTTAATGGTCACTCTGAAACCCAGTTTGTGAGATTTAAAACTGGGTACTTTGTAGGGTATAAATATTGAGGGTGGAAGACAAGTTTCACGTGTTTGTGGCAGTAGGGTTGCTGAGGAGACACAAAACACTATAGCAGTGCCTGGGGCTTCCAAAGCATTGAAGAGACTGTTCTGAGGTGCACTGCCACTGATAGCCAGTAATGCTGAGGACAGAAGCAACTGAAACCAAGTCATTGCTTTTAACATTGAGTTGAATTTCCTGTGGTCTTTGCCTTTCAGAATGTCAGAAAGCATTGCATAATGTTTATTTTAGCTACAGTGAGGAGTACGACAGCATTTTTAAACTGTAGATGAGATCAACTATTTTACCAGTTTACCTTTGAACTAAGATAGAGTTCACTAAAGATGTAGGCCATTAAATGTTAATTTTTTTCCCATTGCATGTTGACCATAAACCTTTGCTGAAACTTCACCCGCCTGGTGTTCAGTTATGATCTATAATCCCTGGGACATACTTAGTGACAAAAGAAATTTTGTCACTCATGTAAATCTAGCACAAGCCGCTAGTTCTAGGACTGCTTTAGCTGTAACCACATCAGCTGACTAAGTAAAATCAGGCAGAGTATGTTATTATAGCTACTTTCTATAAAGGGGATATTCTCACTGCTACTTACTTACTGGATCTGTTCCAGGAAGTACACAGCAGTATTTCTGTGCTAAAAACAACTGTTGCTTTTTCTGTGGTGTAAGACATCAATGTGCTGTGCTACTAAATGCTTTAAAGAGTCCCAGGTCAATCAGAGTAGTGTTGTCCTAGATCTGCTAATGCAGTAAAATTGTTTCATTCATTTGTTCTGGTTTACGATGCTGAATAGCTTCAGTGGAAGCTAAGACATTGTTTTTGTCCCATAACACAGCTTAAATGTAGGATATGAGGACTTCTTTCTGTTTCATTGTTCTGTATATCAATCTTCACTTTTCTGCTTTTTGGCAACTCTGTTCCTGGTTCCTTTTCTTCATGTAAAACAGGACATCATAAAACCAAGGTGATCCACGTGCAGAAGAAAGGATTGATTTGCTTTAATAACTTCAGTGACTAAAGCAGGTAACAGTACAGTGATGAGGCTCTGCCAGCTCATTGTCTGGTAGATGAACTGTAGCTGTACTTCTGTATGATTTGAAAATAGATGGGTGACCAGAGTTCTTACGTGTGATTTGAATTCATAGTTAAAACCCAGAGGGACTATGAATAATAATTTTATATTCTTTGTACCTTTTATCTCATTGCCTATTCCATTCCACTTTTCCTTGAGTGTATCTAAAGCATATTTTCCAAAAATACGTCAAAGCTTGGTCTAAAGACACTGGAGGTGAATGTAGGACTGTTGGTGGTAGTTAGTGGTTAGTTGATGTTTGTGGTGTTTTGTTTTAAATGAAAGTCTTCACCTAATCTTTGGTTCTTGTTATATGCTCCACTGAGATGAAAGAGCTCTGTAATGCTTTGGGGTTTTTTCTGAATGAAGATATTTAGATGCTAATAAAACAAAATTTTCTTTTTTTTTCCTTGGGTAATGTACACCATGATTCTTTTGCCATAAATTGCATTTTCCCCAGCTTTTTAATATTTTTAGTGGGTTTTTTTCTGCACCCTTTTCTTGGACAAAATATGTATGCAACTGGGTCCTACTTTTGTACATCCAAAACTTATACACAGCTTCACCACTACAGCCATAGTAACACTAATTCTTTGTCACACTTCAGCTAGAAGAGCAGTGTGTTTCATGGTGGCTGTTGCTACAGAAAACAAAGCTAGAGGAGGGAACAGTTCAGCGCCTGTAGGTATTTCCAAAGTCACTATGTGCTAGAAAGAAAATACTGAATTTAATAATGGTAACTCTAGAGGTTTGCATCCTCAGGTACACTTTGCATGAAAGTCAGAACCCTTTCAAGCCACAGTGTTAAATCTGATTGACTGTTTTAAATGGGCCTAGAAAGTCAGTGCTGTTAACAGGGCTCAGTCATTAAATAGCACTAAACATGCAGCTGTGACCATTAGATAGAAAACTTTGTTGTTTCAAAAATAAACGCGTTCTTTTCTCTTTCTCTACCTTTAAAATTTAAAACTGGAAAGAAACAATTTTAAAAAATTGTATTATTGCTTTTCTTGTAGCCACATGGTTTTCATAAAAGCAGAAGGCCCTTTCAGTAGTCTTTGACCTTAGAGGTAAATTCCTTTCTGAAAGAACAGCAGTAAATTTTCACTTTTGAAAGGACAGCAGTAAAATTAGCTTTGATGGGCTGAAGATGACGTAGTTTTTATTATCAGAAGCCAGCTCTGTGTCCCTAGAGATGAAGCAAAATGACAGTTACATACAAGGACATACAGACAGTAAGGACTGAAACAAGGAAGAAACGGCATGTTTTGGCCCTGACCTCATGTGCAGCCTCATTATTGAAAACACACAGCACTGTGAAACTTGGCAATCTTGTCCTTGTCACTGAGTAGTAATCTGGTCACAGGATCACAAAACTTGCTGAAAGACACATTCTTAGTTGCCTGTCCTTGTGAGTGACGGAGACATAAAAGCATTAAAATTGTAAAATCAAGGAAGGTGCACAGACAACTTCCCAATATGATAGTTTCTAATAGCTCTAACTCCATTCTGGAGTAGTAAATAAAAGGGAAGTGGTATTTTTAGAATAAAAGGTCATTTGAAATGCATGCCCAATCCTGCCTCAGATTTTGTCAGACCTTAGCCCGTATTTCTTCTTGTTCTAAACTACTGCTTCTTTAAACTGGAACCGTCAAAACTAATGACCTTTTCCACGCCAGCATCAGTGGAGGGATAAATACTTGACTGAGAATCTTACATTCCATGAATGTCAATCAAACAGTTTGCAAAACTCAGGTTATAGCATGAACAAAAATTTGAGAAAACTGGTAGATGAACATTCTTAAATTGTCATAGGTCTTCCTAGAAGTACATACTACTTTTCCTTTGGAAATGGAGCCAAAACAGTTATCAACAGTTTCTGCCTTTTCTAGATCAGTTAAGTTTTATCTTCTCCAGCTATATCATTACTTGGATGTATTTTGTTTAAATGGTTTTAAACACTTTACTAAGTGCATGTATATAAATATGCAGTCTAACTAACCCTTTCAGCCTTAGAATTCCTATGGCAGCTTGTAGCACAGAATTGTTTAGGTTGAAAAAGACCTCTGTGATCATTGAGTCCAACCACTGGCCCAGCACCACCATGTTCACCAGTAAACTATGTCCCCAAGTGCCTTTTTTGAACACTTCCAGAATGGTGATTCCATCAGTTCCCTGGGCAGTCTGTTTCATCTAAACCTCTCCTGGTGCAGTGTACATGTCCTCATCCTGTCACTAGTTTCATGGGAGAAGAGATTGACTCCCACCTGGCTACAGTCTCCTTTCAGGGAGCTGTAGAGAGTGATAAGGTTCCCCCTGAGTCTCCTCCAGGCTACACACTCCCAGCTCCCTCAGCCACTCCTCATCAGACTTCTACTCCAGCCCCTTCAGCAGCTCCACTGCCAGCAGTGACAGCAGTTATAGTTTCTTCATAACTTCTCCTTGGTACTGACTGCTGCCTGCTTTGGGTTTTTTTTAATGATGCCACTTTATTTGATGCTGCTTTTTATTTCTAAGTCCCACATATATTCTATTGCTAAGTCAGGAATGGGTCTGCCTTCTTAATGCTTTGGGGATCTCAGCTTGTGACCATCTGCTATACTTTTCATGTAAAGCTCCGAATATCTTTCTCTTTCCTGCCCCCCATTTTCAATTATAGTGTGCTCTAGGGAGTTGCACAAGGTGCTAAACGCTCTCAATCCCTACTGACTTCTCTTTCAGAGAATTAACAGATCACTGAAGTCTGGTTTATTCAAAGCATAAGTTTTGTCCGTGTTTTCTAGGCAATGCATGTATGAAGGAGAGCATATTTTGTATTATCCTAGATGTATTTCAAACATATCTAAAACATTTTATTTCCAGGATGATCTTAAAGCAACTTTAACAGCAAAGAACCGAGAAGCCAAGCAATTATCTCAACTGGAAAAGACAAGACAGCGGAATCCATCAGATCTACACATTATTGTATCCTGCATTTCTAGTCACCATGAGAAATATTTTCAAAATTTCTTGGGAATTAAACTGTTATGTTTAGAAAGTAGTAGTAACAATAATACTCTTTAGAGGGAATGTTTCCAATGTTGAATCTTTTCTTAAACTTCATGTAGAGTTACAGCTACTACAGAGTAGCAGATACTCACTTTTGAATTGAAAAGAAACTATGAATTATTTGAAATGTTTATGCAAGAGCGGTGGGCATAGATTACATCTAGGAATTTGGACGTTTTAAAAAGTGTAATCAGACCATTTCTTTTTTATTTCTGTGGATTTATTGTTTTATTGGGGTTTTTTCCTGCCATTTTGGCAATTGTGCTTCCTGGTACGTAGATGGGATATGAGTTTCCTCCAGCTGCATGAAGGGATAAGTTGTTATTCTCTTAGTAGAACACTCAACTAGACTACTCCTCCTTTCCAAAGACCAGTCACCTTCCCCAGGGTACTATTCTGTATCACAGCAGGAAAAATTAAGCCTCCATCAAACTGAATTAGAATTTCCATTAAAATCTCATCAAAGTTTAAAATTTTGAAGCAATCAGAATCTAGGGAAGGCCAAAATAAATGGAATCAAGACAATCCTACTTCACTCCCTTTATGCTTACATATTACAATACAGGATCTAGGTTCATTATATGCTCTTTACTTTTTATTACATATTAGTGTTGAACTTGGGAGTCCTTAAGCAGTCCAATTTGTTGTTGGATTTTATCAACTCTTATTTCAGACTCTTCAGAATCTTTCTAGTGACTGGGGCATGAGACTGTATAAAGAGTGAAAATGACTGTGTTGGTCAAACAGAACACAGGAAAACTACATTTCATTTTTGTCTTTGCCAGACAATTTCCATTTAATATTAATCAAATCAGTTAAGTCATGCCTACTTAGAATTCCTCATGTATTAAAGACAGCCACAGGGTTAGACTTTGAGCTGTGTTGCTAAGTTCTCTTTTGTTGGAATTAAGGGACTAAATTATAATAATAAGCTGTCTTCCCCAAAGGGAGACTGGTCCCGTTTTTTTCCCTCGAGCTAATTCCCATTTCATTTCATGGGTATGTCACTGGACCACTTCTTCTTTTCTAAGCTTCTCCCAAATACTCTTCTGTGACTTAGTTTCTTGTAACACCTGTTTCTGGTACTTAAGGCTTTGAGTGAAGAGTTACAAAATCTCAGTACAGTCTGATTCTGCACACATGCTGCCTATTTGCATTTTAAAGTGATTGACACAGAACACATAAGAGGGTATTATGAGCTGGAATGTGCTCTTTTGCTTTTGAGGGTGTGTGCAGGTCAGCTCTCAGGTCTGAGAGGCTTTTCCACGTTAGGACACAGTAGCTGGGCTCACGCAGGGGTTCTCTTATTCTTGAGCAACTGATGTTGCAGCAGTGAACAACTGGATCTGTACTCACTCCCATCTTACAAATGAGTTGTTAGCACAGCTTTGAAAAAAAAAAATCAGATTTCTAATAATATAGAAATACTTCCGTAAATCAAAATACATTTATTTTTTTAAGAAGTCTGCTAAACTGTAGGTTGCCTGCTTTTTTTTTTATTCTTTTAAAAATAAATAACCAAACCCTCACTCCAAAACAAAAGCTGTCCTGAAATGTTTTGGCCTGAATACTTGAATTCTAGTAAAGCTCTAATAAACTCTACATCTTACAACCAGATGTTTAGACAACATAATAACAGCACTAAATATATAGATGTTTTGAAATAATTAAGGTAAATCATTCATAGTATATTAAAAGTAGAAGTGAAAATTAACACATCCATGAATATTGATTGTTACATTGCCATTTTTTCCTTTACTGATATTTCCAGTCACAGGTGAGTGTTCAGAAGAGAAAATACCAAACTGCTGTTGTCCAAACTATGCAGGCTCTGTGACCTTAGACACTCCACTCTAAAACAACCAGAACTGCTCTCCCAAAGCATCTGTGCATAAATTATGTCCAATCTAAGATGTATTGAGATGTATTTGATTATCACAGAAATAATATACTGTATTTGTATGTGTAAGGGCTGTGTATGCATAATAGGTGCCATCACTTACACAGTGACTGATTGAAGTAATTGAAAATACACAAAATGTCTTTTCTTCCCTCCTGTAGTTTGGGCAAAATCAAGAAAAAGAGATGAACATGTGACCTTACGTACTACTAAAGACCATTATCAATTCTGTTTGCCCTGTTATGGCAGAGTTGTGTCTATGATTTTAGGCTGATTTTGAAAGGAAGTTGTTTCAATTTGATAATCCTGTAAAATAAGATTAGCAGATTACAATCAAAGAAGTGAACAGAGCATGCCTTATGCCTTGGGTTTTTATATATGTGTAACACTAAAACTAGATCACAGGAACTGGACCTGTGGTGCTTTTTCCATTTAAAAAAAATCCTCTCTTAAGTTGCAGTTTTGTAGAAATGGGAAGAACCCTACAACTTGGTCATAGGATACAGTAACAAAATAAGAAAAACTGTGTATTTATGTGTTAGAAATTGGTTGATGTTTCCCCTTTCCAGTGCCCTGCTGAAGATGTTTTTAATAAGATATTTTAATAATACAAAAATATTAAAAACATAAAATACCTGAAATGCATTTGAATCTAAAAATTACAATAACTCTAGTCTGCAAGGTTGATATTTACAGGATAAGTATGTTAGTTCCAGCTGCTGCTATAATTGTCTATTTAAATAATTTTTAAAAACTTACTAAAATGAGGTTCAGCACACGATACTGGAAAAGATTCTTTCTGGACCTAGCAGGTTGATCTGCAGTAGAAAACAAGGGGTGATCTTTCCTGCTCACCCACCACTCTGGCCTGTGCTGGGTTAAGTACCTAAGCCCATTCACTGTATTGTTAGTGGGGTGTCAAAGCTGGCTCAGTAAACCATCACATGATTATTACAGAAAATGAATCAGGGCAGAGGGACTTTCCTGACTGGCTGCAGCTCGTCATTTTTCATGTTTCACATCAAAGTCACAACAGTGCAGAAAGCATCTTTATATGTTCATTAAGCTACACATTTAAAATACTGTAACACAGATACGTATTGTTTTGAAAACTCAGACTTAAATTTTCATGGCAATTAGAGGAAATAGCTTTGTGTCAAATTGAAGACTAATTTCACCTCTGTGTTACTTCACCAGGCTGAAAGTGAACTGCAGAGAGCGACACTGGATGCTACTCGAACAACTCGACACTTAGAGGAAACCATTGATAATTTTGAGAAACAGAAGATAAGGGACATCAAAGTATGTGTGCTCACATTTCATCTTGCATAGTAAAATTACTGTAGTTAGTCAGAGGAAAGATTAGCAACATTCAGTATTCACTGAAATGCAAATCTCGTGGTATTCATGAATATTACAGGTATGTAAAGAATCTACAGATTCTATATCCTCAACCTGTTATAAAAGACTGTCTTCAAAATAGTAAAACTTCTGAGTGACTACATCTTGTGAATACAGATTGGACATTATCAAGTGACTTTTCAGCAAGACATGTTATTCCTATTACATTTCCTCTTTACTTTTGAGGGATTTATTTAGAATTATTAAATAATAACTGCATAAGTGATAGCCCAGCCAGCATTTATGTTTAATTCCTAAAACACAGGTCTGACTACTTAAAAGTACTAAGTATCACGCAGTTAGACTACAGCAATTTTTTGAAGTGAAAATGTACTTTACTGCATTAAGAAAACCTTTCTTTTCATTTGCTTTCAGAACATATTTTCTGAATTTATAACTATTGAAATGTTGTTCCATGGGAAGGCTTTGGAGATATATACTGCTGCTTACCAGAATATCCAAAATATTGATGAAAATGAAGATTTGGAGGTAAGAGTGATTGAGATTTGCTTTTCTCTTTACTTCCTGTATAAAAACAGTTTTCACAGTTAGGCTGTACATTCCCACACAGAAAAATGCAACAAATATTTCAGGTTCCCAGAAGGAACTCACATATACCAAGCCTTTTTTTTTTGCACTTCTTCAGCAAGAGCATGCAGGTTTATAATCTCAGAGAACACAGAGAGCAACTGCAGTGGCAATCTAATCTTTCCCACAAAACACAGGAAAGAGACTCAGAAAATTACCTGCCACTCCAAGCTCAGCTAAACATAGTTTTTAAAGAACATTTCTGCAGTGAATCTCACTCTAAAGATGCATATAGAAAAAATCTTATACTGCTGTGATAATACAAAGACTAATTACTGCAATAAAAGATCTCCCTCTAACCTGAATTTTGTTTGCTTGTTTTCATCTTTGAATCACCTTTATTAGGCTGTTCTAGAATTAAGAGACATTTGTTATTTACTACATTGGGTTTTTTGCCTTGTGGCAGTAACCAGCTTCAAGTCACCCCTTCTTTTCTATTTGAATTATAGTCTCTATTCCCCAAGATATGCTTTTTAGTCTTATTCACTCTTGCAGTTCTTCTGGATGTTGGGCCTTCAAACTTAGTATCATTGAAATGTGTGTTGTGTATATATGTTTGGTTTGTCAAAAAAGTTGGATCATTTTCAATCTTTTTTTGTAAATCTTAGCAGTCATAATTTTATTTTGCCAATGACATACCTCAGAACCAAGTTAGCACAAGACTTAAAAAACCATGATTCTTCAGTGACAGTCATATTTGAGACTACTTGGTAATTCTACTTCATTTAAACTATACCATGGCAATTTTGTACTATTTTAGTTTCCTAATTATAATGTCACATAGCACCAATTCAGAAAACTCCTTTAAGTCAGTACTTTGTCTTTCACAACTAGTTTTTTTTATCTCATTTTAAAGTTCCTGTTAATTGGACAATTATTTACTTTTCATAAAAATACTGACCATAATATACCATCTCGACTTAAAGTCTTGCACAAATAGCTGTACTGGTTATTGAAATAACTTGAAAATATAATGAATGTTACGGTCTCCTCTGTATTCTAAGAGGTTTCCCAAATTTTCCTTGAGTTGTCGATCTCCTGTACATTGCAAGTAAAATTTTTCTGATGCAGTTGTGACTGACAGCAAAGATTTGCTCGTGAAGGGGCTGAACTCATCTTTACAAGGAACTGAGAGCCTGAAAGAGTTGCAGGGGTTCATACTTGTAGCTTAGGCTGAAATCCAGCTACATATATTGATAGGAAACCATTGCAGTTTTCCTTGTGTAAATGTCCCCAAACCTCTGAAGATTGTTTACCATGACCACATAAGTATGTTGATGTATCTCAGGTTAAGCAAGGACATTGTTTCAGCTAAAAGTGATCAGTCCAAACTACAGTTGATGCACATCTCTAGATCAGGCTTCATTGTCCAATGCTGCATTTTTGCAAGCTTCAGTCTTGATGATTCTTAGCTTGCAAGCATCTAAGTCACAGCTTTCTCCATTTGATTAGGTTTTTCGGAGTTCACTTTATCCACCAGACTATCAATCTCGCTTAGACATAGTCCGTGCAAATTCTAAGTCCCCCCTGCAAAGGACTGGCTCCTTAAAATCTTCACTGAGAACAGCACAGGTAAGAAAAAAAAAAATTACATACTAAATCACTGTATTAAAGCTCTACTTAACATCATTTTTTAGCTAATGCACATGGATCCACTGTCTTTACCCAGTTCAGGACCGTCAGAAATGCAAAGAAACTTTCATTGGCATAAATATCTTAAGCTCTTGATAATGCAGCTGTATCATTGAAGGGAAAAACCCCTCAGCTTTTAAAGCTGTGTTGCTTACTTTTGACAAATGCCATTTCCAGCAATACTTGGTCTTCCATCAACTGTGGCATCTTGCAGACAAGACATCTAGAAGTTTATTTGAAAGAGTAGTGACATTCTTTAAATACTTGCATATTTTAATATTCAGATTGTAGAGTGTGCCCTCCCAGATCCTAATCCAGACTAGTGATACCTTCTAGCAGCAGAGCAAACCCATGACCAACAGACCTCTCCTTTTATACTGTGAAAATTCACAGCAGGGGAGGAAAAGGATGATAAAAAATGAGTGAAACAGTTGAAGAGTGACACTCGTTTTGGACCAGCTACCTTGTAAATATCTTTGCCACTTGTTTACATCAGTAAATTTGTCAGACATTGCAAAATGGCTAAATTATTTTTAATTTATTGCAACTGTAATCCTGTAACTACAATGATTGTTACCAGTGTTTCAGTTAAGGACAAAGCCACGTTTAAAATGTGTCTTACTCTTCTTCTTTGAATAGAATGATGCATTGATACTGTAGTAAGGAAAACTTTCCTGGACTTCCTACACATTTTACACCTCTCAATTATTACAGTTGAGCTGTTCTGTTGTTGAAAGTATGTGTGTCATCTTTGTGTCATCTGAAGGGACACAACCTAGTGACTCAATGCATGAAGTACTACCTTGACTGACTAACTTGCCAGTCCTCTCTATCACTCAAGGAAACTTCACATTCAAGCTACTTCAGAAAATATAAGAGATAAAAACACAAAACATGAGAAAACTGAGAGTATGTACACTGTGATTTCTCCAAGAGGTGGAGTGGAACTCCATTTTGACTAACTTGCAAGTTAACCTTTATTTCCTAGACTGCTCTCTTAATTAACTTTGGGTGTTAGTGTTCTCATAACCTTTCCTGTTCTGAAAAGAACAGGAAGTCATCTAGACCTAGAGGGAAACTGCAATGCAATTCAAAATAAGGTCGTCTTACTTGGCTGTGCAGTGTGTCTGCAGAGGAGGATCATATGGCAGAAAAAAGGGGTGGAACACCCCTACTGATGCAGACACCATAGGGCAGTGAAGAAAAATTCAAGCAGCCCTTCCTAATTCTGTATATAGCACGGTGCCGAATTACATTAAGGACTCCAGTCTTTGGAACCACCAAACATCTCATGAGAAAAAAAAAACAAACGCTGTATTCAGAAAAAACCTTCAGGTGATTTGCTTTATTTTTTCTGTGGATCTTTCACTCTGAAATTTTTGACAAATCTAGTTTCCTGCTACACAGTAATCCTGTACTGTCTGTAATGAAGTACTTTGCAATTTCCAGTGTAAAGCAGTATAAATAATGTGGGAAGCAGTTCACAAAATCACTCGGCCCAAAGTCTGTGGGGCAGGGGAGGACACACAAAAACACTAACCTGTAGGTGAAGGGCAGTGTGGGAAGTCACTGCATACCAGATAGAATAAAGTGTACCAGTAACACAATTCAGGTCTTTTCGGAGTATTTAACACATACCATCCTTGAATTTAATTTTGGCTCTGTGGATTAACTTCCTGTATTATCTGTATGCTAAAAATCTAAAGTACTCCTTGAGCTTGATTCATTTTCTCACAAAGAACTATGTCCTTCATTTTACAACACTTCACCTGGCAATTTATTCTCAATGTTTGGGTGTAACAACTCAGGTTGGTATATCTTACATTTTAGAACTACAGCACAACAGAATGACCTTTGCCAGATATTTTAAATCAAACTTAACTACACAAATTTTATCTACATGCATTAAATACAACAAACTTTCACACTGACGCTCTGTAGGACAGCAGAGTATCATTTTAACCATTACTAAAAATGGCTGCATCTGAATGTTCCAACACTAAGAAATGTGGAGAGAATTGTCATGTTTCTGTAGTAGCATCTGCAGTGAAACAGAGCTGAACTGCTTAAGCAAGGGCAGTCATCACCTACATGCAACTCACAGAATTAATTTTTACATATAATTATTTATGGTCAACCAATTATCATATTCTTCTTTTTTTGCATTAAGTTGTGCAAAATTAAATTCCAGTCTTGGTATGTTTTAGTTCTTTGGCACAATAGCTTGGATTTAAACTGCATAATTTCTTTTCTCACTTTCCTTCCTGGTCCAATTTGGTTCTTAGGGACAGCCATCCCAGCACCACCAGTGATAATATTTAATACACTATTTCATTTATTGCTGCATGGTCAGAGGTATTTGAGTAGTGAGCAGAAAAAAGCCATAAAGCCAAAATACTTCTTATTTCAGGAAAGGGGAAAGGGCGGGGGGGGGGGAGGAGCTTTTCTTCAGAAATGATAACAAGTTCTGCTGAAGAATTTCAGATGCTTTGAACTAGAAAAAAACCTTAGAAAATCAGTGTATCCCAGTGAAATTCATTTCACCTTAACAGGCTCAATCTGCAGCTTTCCTTGAACTCCAATTACAAATCACTGCCATTGTCTTTTTCTTCTTTCACAGAATGAGAGACTGCTGCTTTAGACATTTCAACTCAAGTTAACCCAGCTTCACCCAATGATTAACTCAATTTTGTGTTGTGTTCAGGAATTTTTAAGCAAGTATTTGCTTCGAGCTCAATTATGTACTTTGTGAGCATCAACAAGACTAAGGATTTTTCTCCTTTCAAAAGTTCAATGGCTACAGTTTGCTTTATGCACACACAAAAAAACTTACATTGCATACATGGCTGTATGAATCATAACATTTCAGAAGTCAATTTAATAATGAGAATTTAAGGACTTTTAAAATAGGGGGCTGCTTAAAAAAAAAAGGCAAGCTCTGTCTTCAGTACAGAAGTTTTTATTATATCACTGTATGTGAGAAGACACAGAAAATATAACCAAAATTAGAGCTGCAGATGCCCTTAGAGAACTACTGAACCTGAAATAATTTTTCAAAAGCATTCCAGATGACTTGGATAACTGTCTTCAATGTTCTTTTTCTCATGGGGAAAGAAAAAAAAATCCATATATCCTTCTTTAAATTGTAAATGTTGCATTGTCTGTGAAGAATCCATCTTCAATAGGAATTAGATTGAGCCCTCATTAAAAAAAAAGTAGACTGCAAAATCTGTCAAATGAGATGAAAGCTTGGCAGCTGGCACTTGGTTTTAATGTTTGATGAAGCAAAAAGAGGAGTCACTCTAAAGGCAAGCACTGATGGGCAGGGCAAGAAGTTCATCTGTGAATCAAGACACTTTTACTAAGTTTGTCTAATTCATTCTTGAAAAAAGTAAAAAGCTTAGAGCAGCTTTTAACTGAAGAGGTCTGATGTCTTCAAGATAAGATTAGGCCCTAACACTCATCTTCAGCCAGATGTTTCAACAGCCAACCCAGGAAAGAACTGATTTGCATCTTGTTGATTTTTAGCATTATTTGGGTAAAAATACCATTTTCCCTATCCTATAATAGTTGTCAAGGACTACATGGATTTTTTTAGCTTTTAAAAATCATTATAGCATTTTTATTCTGTGTCATGTATCTTTCCGTTGNAAAGCTATTCTAGGAGGAGGTTTTTTATTAAGGGGGAAAAAAACCCTTTACCTATAGGCTTTTATATGTTGGAGCTAGAATTTCACTGGGGCTATATATTTAGAATTCCAGCAGGAGCATGAATGAGCACTGATTCCAGAGTGCCAGACAACAAATGACCAGTTTCAAAGAATGGAAAAAAATCCACTGAAAGTGGACAATTTCAGTAGCTAGAAAATTAAATATTTAAATAGATGCCTGTATTATATTTGCATAAATGTTATATTGTAATCACATTTGCTTGAACTTACATGATGAACAGTGTCCAAAAACTGCACTGAGCTTTCAAGCTGCTAATGAGCATTGTTTTCTTGTTACTTTGCCAGTATATTACCTCTCTAGCTATACACCTCTTGAATTTATTAAGCACTCTAGCTGTAACTGTTATAATTGGGTGCACACATCCTAAACTGTAGTAATTAAGAAACTGCAGCAACAACCTGTTTTCATTTTGCTATTCACTCTGGATGGCAGAAGGCAGGGTGAGGTGTACTTTATTTCTTATTTTCCTCAGGCTTTCATGAGGTTCAGATGACTTTTGATTCCTTTACACATTCAGAATGAACAGTCACAAATAAGGACCTGGCCCAGTCTCTTATGTTCAATTCTGCTTTGCTTTTAATAAAAGTGCCTTCATAATAAAACTAGTGGATATTTTATGTAATCGATGTTTATTATATTATAGTTGACATGCTATACGTAGTTCAAATTTCATGTATTTAGCTACACATTCAGTTACTGCTTCCATCAAAAATACAATTACACATTTTGAGTGAAATTTCTTGTCCTGTTTGGAGGTAGAGGTTACATGTGTTCATTTTTTAATGGTGTATGGTTGTTGCCAGAAAGCTCCTACCACACTGCTTACCTCCACCTTTAGTATCTGCTAAAGAAAAACTCCAGAAGAATTTAAACTTGTGACTGGGAAAGCTATTTTAAGTTGTAACAAAATCTTCTTTCAGTTACAGAAATAAACCAGGAAGTGCATTGATAATATTGATGCTACTTTCGTCCACTGACACAAAGTATGCAATGCATACCTGTTTTGACATGTGCAAAAACAGGTTTTGCCAAAAATTAATAATATAATGATGAAAATAAGTGAAAAGTTCACAATATGGGTTCTGTTTTAAACCCAGAAAATAATTTTACACCAGCATTACATACCATTGACACTGAATTACTGCTGGCAAGGAGTAAATACCAATGAGCAAAACTTTTAAAAGTATCTGTGTAATTAATTCCCATGTATTTCAGCAACTAAGGCACTTTTCAATAAATAGTTGTGTCACATCAGAATTCTGGTGATCACCACTTTACCGTTTCACACACAATGAAGTTGTCCATCTCCAAAACAGATGGCTAACTTCATAACAATTTCAGGTTTTCATATAATATACATAGATACAAATAGAAAATAGTCATGTACTATGCCTTGAAAAAGCAATTCTGAAAAAAAAGGCAGTTTTGTTTACATTAATTGCCCTCTAAAAGATTATGCCATTCACAAGCGTAAAATTCATTCTTCCTACATCACAAAGTCAACTTCAGGAATCACAGAAAAACTTCCAGAAAGGAAGTACAGGGTTGGGCAACTCTGTCCTGCCTGCATGATGTCTTAAGTCTGCATGTTGCGCAGAAATTGTGCAAACTGTCGAAACTACAGATGAAGAGTCCCTGATTGAAACACTTCACAGCCAGAATAACAATTCAGGATGTTAGTAAAGAATTCAGTATTGTCTAAAGATACTTCTGCAAAGAATTTTCTCATGGTACGAGTGCATACTGCAAGACTGACCTGCAGTTATGCCATTCACTCATTTGTGTTTTTCTTACTGGCACCCAGATGATGCAGGAATGTGTCCACTCTTGCCTTGGCCTATTTTGCCTCTCTGTTCAACACACTGACACATTCCTTTGGGATTAAGGGTGCTCATCACTGTCCTGTCAGACCTCCCCTAAATGCCTCAAGCTGCTTTCGTAGGTGATCACTATTTCTAGTTTTTGACAACAGAAACTCTTTTCTTTTACATCAGAATTTCAAACAGTAACAAAAGCAACTTCAGAGAAGGCATAACTAAAGAAACTTGCAGTGTTTTATATCAGCATCACAAAATCCACCATTTCATTTGTCACTCCTTATTATATGGATGGTACGTAAAAGGAAGAAGAGTATTTCAAGCCATGTAATTATAGACAGTCTCTGATTTGTCCTTTGTACTGGAAATACAAAGTGCCTCCAAAGCACTAAACATCTGATGTTACAAAACGCTGTTATCAGGAAATGCTGCCATCACAGCTGTACCATGTATGCAGGCGGAATCAGAATATAATGCCCAGGGACACTATAGAGGCAGCGGGAACAGAGACAGACGGACACACTGACCCAAAACACCAATCACATAACAGCTGTAAACCAAGAACCCACTCTCCTGTTAATCTTATTATTTAACTGATGTCGTGGCATTCCATCCCAGGTTTCCTATGCTTCAGTGCCTCTGTACTTACTTTGAGATGCAGCTCTTTATAGACCTTGAAAATATTTTTTTTTGGTCTATCAATCAAACATTTCAGATTAACCTAAAGTATAGTCATAAACTCTAATCTGGCTTTAAATTAAGTACAAATCAGCTACAGGGCAAACAAGACCATTTTGTAATGCCTTAATTATTATCTCTGCCATTACAAGCTTGATTATGCTTTTTATATGTTCGCTAAAGGGGAAAAAAAGTTTACCATCTGAAAAACTAATGGTATCTTACTAGCAATTAACCTTTTCTGAAAACAGCTTGATTTTTTTCTAAAAGATAATCTCACACTCTACTGGCAAAACAACCTACTAAACTCTTACCTTTCCAACCTCCAAGTTTGAGATCTCCTGTTGTAGAAGTGCTTTAAAATCAACACATCATCTAAAACTGATTAACTAGAGAAGTTAGTTGTATTTACACTTTCAACACAGCTTAGCAGTAAAGATACTAGCTTACAAAAATATTCACAATGAAGTTTTCAACAGGATGGTCAGGGAATTTATTTTGAAGATTCTCATGTCTTTATTTTCCCTGCAACATCTTCTGGCTCTTTGATCTCTTTTACAGTAGCAATTAAATAAAGCACAAAATTGTTGGGTTTTAATTCCTTTTAAGTTCAGAGAAGGATTCAAAACTGTATGATTCTGAAGCTAATTCCTAGCAGAAAACACAAAACTGTGCTAAGTGTCCAGAATTTGAAGCCTTGGCCATTACGTTTCTTTGCTCAGAGGAATCTACATATACAGACCTTGCATTATCATTCAAAAAGCTTTTTTCTTGGCACTTAAAACACAGAACAAATAATATGCAGAAGAAATAAAGCTACACTAATGTTGTAAATAATACAGGAAAAAAAATTCCCAACAGTTGGCATGGAAGTTCTGCAATCACAATGATAACGTCACATAAAGTAATTAAGGTTTGATCACCAGTGAGGGTGATCTGATCACCAGATCATTCAGTGAAAAGCCTGCCCAGACAGGTCTGTCCCTAAAGCTATTACAGATGCAATGGACAAGGCTTTGAGTAGCCCATTCTAGCTGAAACATGCTTTGAGGTGATTGGAATAGAGACCTCCCTACTTCATGAATTTAGGAATTCTGGGTATTGTCAAGCAAAGGTTACCAGTTTTCACTGCCAAGTTGCAACTTTGTTGTCTCAGTTTGAGGAGACTGCAACTTCATCCTTCAGTACTACAGATACTGCCTTGCACAGTTGCAAGGTCAATGAAAGTCCTTGCCGACACAGTTTCCTACTAAGCCTTAATTCTGAAGACACAACTTTTCCAAGCTACCTTTTATTTCTTCCTAAAATTTAAATATGCTGGTAACAAACCAATGAAAACAACATGTTCTAAATGCTGACATAAGGATTTCTTTTATTATGTAAGAAAAGAACATAGTTGGTTGTCAGCTTGGTTGCCAGTGACAGATGTTAGTTAAAACTAATCGGAGATTGACCTGGAATGCATCCAGGCATCATTAACCAATTAGTATTCATATTATGCAGCATATGAAGATAAAACCATGGAAGTTGGAATTCTTGATCTAACTCCAACATTCATTTTCCTCCTCAAGGTGAGTGAGAAAAAAGCCTGACTGTTGAATACAGCTTCTGCAATCTCTGTAAACTACTCATCCTTTGCTGTGCTGACAAACTACCAGTTCACTCTCCAGATGAAGCAGCCAGCATCATTCCCATCGAGACCCAGAGCTGCTGAGCATAATAGTTGAGACCATAAACTACACAAGTTTTAAATATAAGACACACATTTAAATGGCAATTTCCTTTTTATTTAAAAAAAGTTGCAAAGCCAGCTAATGAGAACAGGAAGCTGTTAAACAGGAATGCCTGCGAACACATGAAACCGAATAAAACCTGAAAAGTTTGCACAAAAAGAAACAAACAAAAAAAAAGTAATTTTTAAAATTTTACTAAGCTAACCTTAGTAAGAAGTCTCATTTAGTAATGCAGGTGGCACTGAAAATGTTCTATTTGAACCGTTTGTGTGGTCAGTCAACCAGCACTTATGTTTTTATTTGATGCAAAGACATAAGACTGGACTTAATCTTAAAAAAAACCAACCCAAAGCATTACAACTCCATCCCTTTATACCTTGATGTATGACATTCAATATCCTACAGGTATTTCAACCAAGAGCTAAACAACTGAACTGGGTATTATTTACAACCGTTGATGGAAACTCTTTTGCATCTTCCAGTAATTAAAAGTTAAAATAACTGTCAATACTGTCAAACCTAGAATGTGTTATTGAGCATCTTTTCCTCCTCTACAGCAAGCTCAACTTAACTTTCCGTGGACCAATGGGCCTATCATTGAGTTCATTAATAGCAGCCATAGCTTCCTCATAGTTTGTCATAGCAACGATGGCATCACCAGAAGGTAATCCTTGTTCATTGTACTGCACAGAAACTGACTCTGGAATCACTCTGTAGCCATAGAAAAAATCCAGAATCTCATTAGGAGTAGCTTTAAAAGGTAAATTTTTCAACAGAATAGGAACAGCACGTTCAGAACCACCACTGAAATTTGGATCTGGCATAAATCTTCCTTCAGGAAAATTTCCCATTTTATTATTCCCAAACTCCATTCTGCCAAAAGGTTCGCTGTCACCACCAAAATCCATGAGGGGTGGTGGACCCCTAAAATCCTTAGGAGGGCACATTAGGTCCTCAGGGGGATGTCTAAATTCAGAATGATGCCTGAAGTTCCCAGGGGGAGCAAATGAATGCATGGGTGGCCCCTGTGGTGGCCCAGATGGTGAACCAATTGGACGAGAGAGGTCACTTCTGTCATACAGATGTGAATGACCGTGCATTTGATTTGGTGCAGATAATGATGCAGCTACACCAAATTTCTGCATCTGATCTTGAGATATAAGTCTTATTAAAATTTCTGTTCCCAAAAATGTTTGACGATTCATATTTTCTGCTTTCATAGCTTGTTCTTCAGATTTAAACTTCACTAGTGCTTCTCCCAGTCCAACTCCTTTTTCATCATAGAGCAAGTAAATATCATCTTGGTCAATATCAAATCTTGCAAAGAACTTCCGCACTTCAATTTTTGACACATCAAATGGAAAATTCCTTACATAAACACAAGTCTTAGGGCTGGAATGACCTTCCCGGTAACCTTTTTCTGATACGGCCTGTCCAAGATGATCTCTGTCCAGTGATCTTTTCCTCTCACAAGAGTCAATTATTTTCAACATTGACCTTCTTGAAATTGGAAAAATGTACACAGGACGATTGAGAAGAACCTTTCTATGACATTCCAAAGCAGCCTGATATTCTCTCTCACTCCTTAGCACCACAAACGCATCTCTAGTCCTTTTCTGATGCTTATCTGTTAGAATCTTGATCTGTTTGCTGTGTATATCCAGATCAGGAAAAAAATCTCTCAAATCTCTCTTCTCCACATTGAAAGATAGATTTCTTAAGTGTATGTAATATTCCTGACCAGGAGATGAACGAGAATGTGCTCTTTGTCTCCTTGGTGATCTTGAAAGAGAATGCTTCCTTGAATGCATGTAGCCTGAACTTCTTGGAGAATGGTCTTCACACAAAAAGTGATCCATTTCATCTGGCACGTCTATCCTCCCGCCGCATTCAATCCACCGTTCCTCTGTAGTTGGACTGACTTCTATAAACCTCTGACCCATGTATTGCCGATGTCGTTTAAGTCCTTCTAAGGCATCACCAGGTGCAGCACATTTCACCAAGCAATCACCATTGTTTAAACCATTGCGGTGCTTTATCAGAATCACGTCGTCCACACGTATCCCCGATAGGAAAGCACGTACTTCAACTTCTGTTGCGGAGTAAGGTATACCACGCAGAAATAAGTAACGGTCATCTGGGTTAAACGGGTGAGAATCCTTTCTTAACTGATAGTTTGACTTAGGTACACCCATATCACCGTATCTGGTGCCATTGGTATGGAAACCAGCCTCCAGGCGATTTGGTGGCCCATAACTAGGTTTTCTTATTCCTTTTGGAGAAGCTGTAACTAAATGTGGCATATCTCCAACACTTGACGTACTAGAACCATTAGTACCTGTTCTTCTAGAGCCAGACATACTTTCTCGTCCCCCACGGTCAAATCGTTTTCGGCTCATTTCTATGGTACTCTGCATCTCTGCCTTGCTGCTGAGAAAGAGCTCTATGCGCGAGTCCTTGATAAACCCTCCCGAGCAGCTCATGGCACGCCGGGCATCTTCATCTGTTGCAAATATAATAAAAGCCTCCCCAATCTCTCCTCCAATAATATGCACACCTCCATCAGGAATATTCAATCCCAAGAAGAAACGACGAATATCTGGAGGACCCGCAACAACAGGAAGCCCCTGTAAACGGATGACTACAGCCATGCTGAGCTCAACCCACAGCAAAAATCACCTGCAGACAAAAAGGTACACATGATAGCACGTCTTTAGTACTCAGCTATTACAGTATCTTATCACTTAAGAAGCTAGAGCCTTTTAAATGAATGACCTTGTCTCAGCAAGAGAGAAGGTCTCAGAAAACCCGCAAGTTCACGAGAACAAGGTTAAAACAATTCACTGAACGTTAATTAGTCAGAACAATTAGCTACTCCACCGGCACACGTGCACAAATCTATCAATATTCCCTACCCCTAAGGGCAACAAAATCCACCTAAGTCACTCCTCATCATCCACAATACCTAAAGAACACCTCAAGACTTTCAGGGCATAGTTACTATATACCAGAGATCTCTGCCCACTCCTAAGGAACAAAAAAATCCAGTTTACTTTTGAACAGGACACTAGTAGAAAAAAGGAGAAAGGAAAAAGAATAACTATGTCACTGGAAAATGAAGTAATTCACAAACAGTGATGACTTTACTGCTTTGACAAGTTGCTCTACCCAGTGATCAGTTCTGTTCAATGTCTGTTTTCTCAGCATTCAAAAATGTTGTCTCTTTGGCGTAGTCAGAGTATCAACTGCAGCGGCCACAAGCATATCCTAGTTGCCACCCACAAGTCTGTGAGGAAAAAAGGCTGTGTATCATCTTGTCACAATACTCAGTGAGAAGTGTTAAGCTTTTGGCAGCTTACCTGTTTCTGCTTTGGAGACCTGATAAATTCTGTAAAATCAACTTAACTGTGGAAAGAAAACGAAACATAATTAATGGCTGATACCTGTACTTTGCTTTACACACTGTGCTACACTGCTGCAGCCCATCCATAGCAGGGGCTAATACTAAAGCCAAGCGTGTTATGAACCCATGTGAAGAACTCCTTCCATGTTCCAAGATGCCATGCACTGCATCTGTTTCCATTTTAGAAGCAAAAGAAATTCAAAATTTAAGTTGACCTCTGGAAACGATGAAAATACGATGAGATTACTTGGTCATCAACTGTGCCACACTGAACTGTTGCAATAAAACAGACTGAGAGTGTATCAAGGGAACAGTTCTCAGCTGAGTTCTTGAAAGGTGCTCAGGTCCATCTCAGGATTACACGACACATCCATTCTTCTGAGATCCACCTGGTTTCAAACTTCATATGTATGCTACCAACCAGTCCAGCCCTGTACTCAACATACACAGTGAAGACCATCAAATGAAAGAGAAAAAATATCCAACAAGGAGAAACTTCAGGAAGTACCTAAATTTACCAAGCCAACTTCAGTATTTTGCCTATATCCTTTGTCTACGGCCTTTCAAACATAAGAACAAGAAAAGCTTGAATACACTGACTTAACATACCCTGATTTTGAACATTTTCTAACATCACACAATAAACAGCACAATATTCTCAGAACAAACACAAGCCTCTGTAGCAAATTACTGCATCCCTTTAAAACAAACACAACAGCCCAACGCTCTGTGCATTTGAGAATACTCCTCCTACAAACCTCTTTCCATAAAGCACTAGATCCTGATGACAAGTTATCTGTCAATAACCATAACTGTCACACCACCTGAACTTAGCAAAACAAAAGCAAAGCCTAAATTCTGTCATTAATGGACTCCACATCACTTCTCCACCAGTACTCTGTAAGCACAACAAACCAAAAACAACTGCCCATTTAGAAACTTCACTAAAGACCATCTGTTCTCTGTGCTTTTGTGGTGAGTCGACCCCAGCCAGCAGCCAAGCACCCACACAGCCGATTGTTCGCTCCTTGCCCCCATCAGCAGGATGGGAAAGAACAAAGTCAAGAATCTTGTGGGTCAAGACAGATTCATCAGTGGAACGAAAAGCACAAAACAAAGGAAATCACTCACCACCTCCCACAGGATGACTGATGTCCAGCCTTCCTCCAAATAACAACTGCCTTGGGAGCCAAGAAAAAATTCCCCCAAAGAAACCAAAACCATCCAAATACTTCTTCCTCTACCTCAGTTTTTGTTGCCCAGCAGGATGTTACATGTCAGAGTATCCCTTTGGTGAGTTTGGGTCAGCTGTCCCAGCCATGTCCCTCCCAGCTTCTCACCTACTCTGAGCACACTCATTGGAGGAACAGAGTAGGGAAAACAGATAAAGCCTTGACACCGTGCAAGTGCTGGTCAGCCACAGCCAAAACACCGACGTGTTGTCAACATTCTTTTAGCCACAAATCCAAACTGAACCATATGGGCTGTTGTGAAGAACGTTAACTCCATCCCAGACAGACCCAGAACACTTTACAACATGTCTTCTCAGCAGATGCAAGGGCAGTGCCAAAAAGCATGGAGAATTCAAGGGCAGAACTTTCACACAGCACCTTCGTGTCTTGAAAAAGCAAATCCGCTGCCCTGCTACTTCATGATGTATTTAATCTGTAGTACTTCTGGATTCACAACTCCGCTTTCTTATCCCAATTTTTAACCATCATTCACAACAGCTCTCCTCCATAATTCTTCGGTGATAAACAGCAAGTTCTCCACGATGCACCAGGGAGACAATACACAACCTTCAGTGGTGAAAACCAGACACAGTGATTCCAGATCACAATGTGATCTCTAAGAAGTCCATAAACAAATGCAAGTTCAAATAATAGCTCCTATTGACTGCATAGTAAACAATCACACATGGGTAGAAAGCATAGACAAGTCATCCAACAACTTAAAGTGCATAACCAAAAAGAGTTGACTTGTCATGAAAAGTAAGAGCAATTCATTAACTGAAAAAGGAATTCAGAGAGCAAGGATTTGGAGAATAAATAAGCGACTTAATGCCACAACTTAAAAGCACAGAAGTGTACAGAGTTTTATGAAATTTCACATACAAGCAAAATTGGCTAGAAAACAGTATAATACCTATCCTTCCACAGCCTTGGGATATTCCAAACATTAAAGCCAATAAAATAATCCACAACTTGTAAACACAGTAGGAAACTAAGTCTGCACTAGACTAGTATTTTTATAATAACACTGAAAGATTACACAGACTACAAGCAAGAATGAACACCCACAGAAACACCCCGACTACGAAACTGGACCAGTATAGAATAACCAGAGGAACAGGGCAGAGTTTCTTCTTCTGTTCCTCAAAATAAGCCTTAATAGAGGAAGCAGGCTGCTACGAATAGCCGTTTTCACAGTGCTGAAGGAAAACGTGAGTGAGCGGTGCAGCTGGGCCCACTACACGGTCGAATGCAGCATGGAACGGCTTCCGAGCAAGTCGCCCCGCCGGCACCAGCACTGCTGGAGGCGGCCGCCGCGGGCGGCAGGGCAGGGAACGGGCGAGGGGAGGCCGCCCCGCGCCACACGCGCCGCAGCCCGCCAGAGCCGCCGGTGCTCCGCCCCCAGGAAGACGCCCGTCTGCTTCCCGACACCGGGACAGGGCTGATGGATGCACCGGGAGCGGGGAAGAGGGGTTGGAAGCCCAGGGATACGAAGAGGCCGGGGGCACACGGAGCTGCTGCGCAGCGATTCCGCGAAGGTCGGGCAACCGAGAACCGGCAAACTCCGCGCCGCCCTCGGCCACACGCCACACCCCGGGGAGGCGTGCTCTGTCCCTCACGCCATTCATCCACGCACCCACCGGACACGCCGCTCGGACGGGCCCCGCACCTCCCGGCTCCGCCAAGATGGCGCCGCCTCCACTGCCCCCCCTCAACGCTGAGGGGAAGCTGCGCCGCGCGAGCGCTTCCGGCCCGCGCGCGGGTTTGCGCGCGCACCGCCGGGCGGGGCGGAAACGCCGCTGCGCTGTGACCCCGCCCCCTCCGCTGCAGCTGCGCGTGCGCGGGCCGCCCGCCCCCATTGGCGCGCGGGCGGGAGCTGTGTCGCAGGCAGTGCGCACGCGCTCTCTGCCCTGGAGGCGGGTCTGCGGTCCCCGTCTAGGTAGATCGGCGGGAGGTGTGTGATGGTAGATCTGTATGATCATAGATAGGCATGATGAGAGACCTGTACGGTGATAGGTCTGTATATAGAGATCGGTCACACAGGCTGTGCGCTGCCCTCGGGCTCATTCCCGTTGGTGCCGGCGCGTGCCGAGTCTCAGGCACCACGCACCGCCGCGTTTCCGATACCGAGACGTGATTTCTAATGCAGCTCGGGGCTGGCTCAAGCCTTGGTTGTGAGAGGAAAGGAAAGAGGGGATGGAGGAATGGAAAGGAAGGAAAGGTTCAAGGTTAAGTGGGAAGGGCAGAGGCAGATTGCTTTGGTTGTGCAAGCGAGGTATTTTATCCTAATGTTTATCCTACCTGCCTTCTCTGTGTTTACGTGTTCTCCCCGTCTTTCTATGCATATCCAGTACTAGTCTGCTCCATTTTACGTAGGAAAAAAACCCCTATACTATTTATGGTAGATTAATCTAGCAATCTTGCCGACTTAGGAGTTCTCTCCACACAGAGTCTTGTTTAGAAAAAAGACATTGCTTATTCTGTGCAGGGTACGAGGAGTAGGTTTCCACAAATCAAGCACACCGGTAGATAATGTCAAATTTACATGAACTTGAGCCTATTCGAACAAGACAATTCGACTTGAAAACATCCACTCAACCTTTTAATGGTTGTTGAGCCAACAAAATCACTCCAGTGAGAAATAAAACATGCTAATGTTGAAAATCATAATAGTTAGGCAATTAGCACACAGGAGAGGGACAATGAGAAATAACTAAAATACAGGACACGGTGTCTTGCAAAGTTTTGGTAACATCTGAGGGAATGAGAGAAAAGGCAACAGGTAGAAACATGCACAGAAAGTTCCACCTGAGCATGAAGAACTTTACTGTGCACTGAAACAGGCTGCCCAGAGAGGTTGTGGAGCCTCCCTCACCGGAGGTATTCAAGAATTCTCAAGTCGCAATGCTGTGCCATGTGTGCTCTGGGATGATCCTGCTTGATCAGGGAGGTTGGACCAGATGACTCGCTGCGGTCCTTTCGAACCGGACTCATTCTGTGATTGTGTGGAATGCGAACAAGAGTGTGACAAAGGTGTAAAAGTTAAAGGGGAGTAACTTTGGCTGAGCATCCATTGTTCTAGGCATTTTGTGTTTTCACCTTGTTACCACTTTCCTTTCTGGGGAGAAATTACAGACACGTGTTACATTTGTATGATACACTGTGCACCAGTTCTAGAGACGAGGTACCGGAAAGTGCAAACCGGGCCTCGATGTCCGCTCGTTTCTCGCTCCTGATCTCGCACAAGACGAACAAAACTCTCTGCAGATCAAATATAAACTCGGGCTTGTGCCCCCTCCCCCGGCCCGCCCAGCGGACGCTTCGCGTGCTGCGGGGGCGGGCTCCCGGCGCTCGCCGTACCGCGCGGCTCTGGCCAATCGGCGCGCGCGGGCGAGCCGCGCGGTGGCCATGGCGACGCGGGGCCGCGGGGCTGCCGCCGCCGCGCTGCTCATGGCGCTGTCGGCGGCGCTGCCGCCCGCCGTCGGCTTCTCCGTCCCGCTCCAGAGCCCCGCCGACTGCGGCGCCGACCGCTACTTCGACAGCTCCCGCCTGGCCTGCGCGCCCTGCGGGGCCCACCAGCGGCAGAGCGCCGGCGGTGAGCGATGGGGGAGGCGGGGCTCGGGCGGCTCCGCGCTGAATCCGCCCCCAGCAGCGGGAGATGCGCAGTCGGGGGTCGGGCTGTGGTGGTGGAACGGCCGCCCTCGGGCACGTCTGTGGAAGGCGCGAAGGGGCCAGGATCCCGCAAAGACCCGAGAGGCCTCAGCACAGCTGTGATGTATCTGAGATACAGCTCAGAGAAATTACTTTCAACCTTTTCCTAATAACCTTCATTTCCTCAAGTATTATAATGTATTTGCATTTTCATGTGTAAAATTCCACAAGACCCTGAAATTATGTTCTAGAACACTTCTGTAACTTCAAACTCCTTGTCAAACTTGGGTGTCTGAGATACCAAGTGTCTGAGGTCCTCAGGCTGTGCCTATGCCAGTCCAAGTCCCACACAGGAACCTGGAGCAGATACAGCACAGCCTGACAGTACTAAATGGAAAGTACAGATAGTCGGCTGCTTCCTTTAGGGGCTAAGGAGGTATTAAAGGTCTATATTTTATAAATACGTAGTCCAACAGCAGTGAGAGTTTCCCGTTGCATGTACAAATTTGAGACTGAGACTCAACAACGTCTCTTCAGAACTGGTATTGAGTCAGAAGCAGTGATGTGGAGGGCTGTGCTCACAGGTGCTGCCCACCTTTTCCACCACCACCATGGTGCCCTGAAGACTAATCCCATAGTTCACTTACTGGAAAAAAATACACTATTTGTTTTCAGATCCCCTGATAAAGTGGGTGTCTAGATCCATAACTCCCTTTTAGGCTGAATCTTCCTCTAAATAAAGTGCTTCAAGGAGAGGAAAATTCCGATGGGAGGTCGAGGGTTTATTTTTTCCTGCAGATCTGATTGGAGCGGTGTAGGTAGGTGCCAGTCTGTGTTTGCATCTTGACTGAATTCCACTTGTGGTTGCCCGTACAATCCCTGGCTGGCTTATCAGTCTGGATTCTGCTTTCAGGTGATACGCCTAAAAATCTAGGTATTGCCACTGTGAGTGTCACAACTCAGACTTTTCGTTGATCTAATCCAATTGGGCTTTTCCTTCTTTAGAATTAAGTAGAAATGGTTGATCACTTTGACAGATGTTTCTGTATAACTGGTCTCATTAGATAGAATGTACTTTAAGGTTATAAAACTTTCCACAGAATTTGACATTATTTTTTCATGCACAGTTCAATAAGCTAAAACAATAAAAACACTTTATTAGTACATATAATCAATTTTGGTTTGTGGTATTTGTTTAAAACTACAGAGAGAAGTTCTTGACACTGAGTCAGGAAAAATTTCTTAAATGTTGTTGCACACTAGCAGATGGGCATTATATTGTACCATGAAAATAGTGTTTAATTTCATATAAAATGTTAAGTATGTTCTGTTCACTCACTGAAAACCATTCAATATAAACCTTGATCCCCATGCACAATTTTAAAAGCCTTGAGTTTAAAACAGCTTTTCATACTACAGTTACATTTTGAAAAAACTTCATAGGAACACATTTTGATTTTAGAACTGACTTCAAATTGAAAAAATAAAACCTGTATACAAATACATAATGCTGGTGTTGTAGGGAGGGAAGGCTGTGACAAGATTTAGATGGAGAGATTATATCTATTATAGACCAACTAGTAAATTTTGGTTTAATTAAAAATCCCACAAAATACAAGTTCCGTGTCCCTGTTCCACCCTGGTAGATCAGTCAGCTTTGTAACATTATCCTAAAACATCTTTGTGCAAACTATAAAATGGGCATTATTTAAAAAGCAAGATGATTTTCATTCACATCTCACTCAAGTGTTTTATGTGTCTATCTAATAATCCATCCTGATCTCTTGAGAACAATAGTTGTTTTTAGTATTCTCTTGCAATCACTCAGTTTTTATAGATTAAAAGGGCATTTGTTCTGTTTTCTTCAGGTAGTTCCTGTGTATGTGAGCCAGGATACAGGATGGTTTCTAGTAATGGTGGGTTCTCTGTTACTTGTGAAAAATGCCCAGAAAATATGGTAAGTATGGAATGTTTCATGTTTGCCATAATGATAAAATGCTAATCATAACCATTATGGGGTTTTTAATTTTAAATTTTTATCCTGACTGCACATTATGTTTCATTAATTTAAAATATTTTTCCTTAATAGTCTTTAATTGGGAATTTTTAAGACCATGCTTATATGTAGTATTTTTTTTCAATTTAGGATTGTCTATTTCTGTTATTTTGTAGGCTTTCTTTCTTTACAAATTTGACCCCACAGACAAAATAAGAATTTTTTTAAGTGTTTAAGTTCCTTCCACTGCGTTTCTTCTCTGCTTTGTCCTTGCCCAGAGAGCACAACTCTATGTACAATGTTAAAGATGCTTTTCAGCTCGTAGGTATCTTAACTGTTATTTATGGAAATACTATTATTTTAATATATAGGCTGTACCTTCATAATCTGCGACGTTTCATCTTCTTACTTCAAAATGAGCTGCTCCTACTATGTTACTTTAATCATAATTATAGCTTGGTCAGTTCTTCTGACCTTCCTTGACAACTGAAGCTATAATTTTGTGTCATAATCTCAGCATTGATCCAGAGACACCAGACTTAACCAGATTTTTCCCACTATAGTAAGCAAAGAAATGTATTTTTTCAGCAAATCAACCTTTGAGGGTGAAGCCTTTCTGGATCCTTCTTTCCCTTTAATAGCTATAGAAGAACTCTCAGGAGAGCAGCTTACTTGCCTGAGTTAGGTGTTCAGTGGCTAATGGGCTATGTAGGTAATTTCCCTTTTCTTTCCATCTTCTTGCTGTGTTAGACAAAGACCTTGGCACCTATCCTTTTGTGTTGTGATCTTTTGCTGTTTCTTCCTCTTTCCTGCAATGATGGCATTTGCCTTTGATCTACTGCCAAGGCTTTTGCAAAGATAAAATGATAGTAGTGGAGAGGGGAGTAACATCAGTAGCACTTGAGGAGAAGTAATCTTCATTTTCCTCAGTGGTTTTTATCTCTAGTGCAGTTACTTCATATTATAAAATAAGTGTGGATGTGAACTGTGTGGATAGGTACAAAATTCCAAACAATTATATAAACTGCTTCACTTAGAACTCTTCCATTTTCTTTACTTCTATATATGTATATATATGTATATGCATATATGCATATATGCAATATGCAATTTATATGCAAAATGCCTATATATGCATTATTATGTTTATTCAGTGTATCTCTTTTTTAAACATCCTACTTTTAATTTTCCCTGAAGTATGTAAGCTAACAGGTTTAGAAGGGCTTAACTTTTTTATGTAATTTCTGCTAGAAATTACTTTTGCTAGATTGTTTAGCCTTTTTTTATCTATAAAAGCTTCATGAATATTATCAATGTTTTATCTGAACACATTTTCTAGTAACTAATGGCTGGATAAGGCATCCTTCACAGATACTGGCTGATCTCTGTATTTTTGAAAATTCTAATAGGTTTATGTTTTATGTTTTATTTTAGAGCGGAGTTACTCGAGATGGATGGAATTGTATTACTTGTCCCAAAGGCCTGACTTCAAAAGGAAATTGTAAATGCCCCAATAATGAAATACTAGGTAAAAATATATGCCAATTATGAGATGATAGTGCTTGTTTTAGATATTTGAGTTTACTAAGATAAGCTCTTCTGTTAAATAAGAAAGAATATTTTACATTTGTTTTCTTGTCTAATGTAAAAATTCAACATTGCTCTTGATCTAAATCATCATTTCTGAAAGACAAAGGATAAATCTGTTCCATTGCAATAAAAAACTATTATGCAAACATTCCATAAATGAATACTGGTGCATCACCTCCTTCAACCTCCTTGGCAATGGAATTGAAGTTCCATTGTCATTAAAGTTGGAAAAAAAACAATGTCAACGTGGACTATAAAAACATTACAATGTTTTGAAGTATAAAGAACAGTGAAGGAATTAGACCTACATGAGTAGGTGGAAGAGAACAGGCTGAGCACATCAAGCAAATGGCTGTGCATTAGTGCCAGTGGATTTCATGCCTCCCTGAGACACCTGTACCTGTGACTTTATGGGATGTGCTTCCCTATGCCTGTTCTTCCCTATATCTGTGCTTACTTGATGCTCTCTAGTAGTTGCAGATGTTTTTAAGTAGACAGAAAAATAATGTTAAATTTTGTGTTTATGTTAAATGGATTTTTACTTGTTCTGCATACTAGAAACATAAGAACAAAGTACAGTTGTCATCAGTGGTGTAAAACATACAAGTTCTTGTGACCTCTAGTTTTTCTTATTTTTAGAGACATGGAATGGCTGTAATTCTCTGAATAAGTATTATAAATGTCCACTTTAGTTACATTTCCAACAGAGTATATTGGAGAATCACTATTTTTCAGATCAATAATTTTAAATTTTCCTAGGAATCTGGAAAACACTGAATACCAGTCTTCTACCTTAAACTTTATGAGAGTTACAAAATACATTCCAGGCCTTTATGATAAAATATTGAGAGCAAAGCTGATTCTGTAATTTGACATGCAGGTACATTAGTACTGTATTTTTTTTGATTCTCTCTGGTTTGGGGTTTTTTTCATAATTGGATTTGAGATCTCTTGCCAGATGATATAGTTGATGGAAGATGCAGTTTTGAAACTTGGAAATTGTGACATTTCTGTGAATCATTTCAGATGAAATGTAATTTATTTTTCCCAGTAATTTGCAAACCTGTTGTTTTGAACTTTTGCTTTGCAGTGAGGCCTTTTTTTCAAATCTTATTCAGAAAAAATAAGATGAACAGCCAAACCAGACATGAAATATTGCACTTCTCATTTAAAACTAAACTGCGTATGTACATACATATGTACATTAATGTGCATTTATAGTGGATATTATTTGCATGATGTGCTCTTGATTTTTTCAAAATAAACTCTTTGAATTTATTTTAGATCTGCACAGATGCTGAATTTTTTCACACTTACCTTAACCTGTGTGACACTTTGCCTCAGGGAGTTTTATTACAGTTGCTTTTCTTTTCTGCTTAGTGGAAAGAAGCATCGATGGCGTTTTGCTTAATGAAGCATTGTGCTTACGTTGTAATGGAAGTGAGCATTCCTTCTCTGCCTCAGATGCATCAGGAAGCAGGTGGGTGCTCTCTGCCTTTTGTGATGATAAATTTGAACGTGTCATGCTAGTTTAACTGGAATATTCCTGAGGAACAGGCTGTATCTTTGGGATGACAGTTTTGAAGGCAGGGAATTGGAAAATCTGTGTCAAACCCACTGTGGTTTGTGCTCACTGAAGTCCTTATATGGCCAGCAGATTGGTTTTTTTGTCTTGCAGGCTTTGGATTGAAAGCACAACAGAATTCTTATTCTGACAATTAATTATTTGATTTATTTTCTACTTCACTGATAGTAGAAACAAATCAGTAATAACTTCTGAATTTCAGTTCGAGCTAGTGAAGTTGCTGATGCTGTTCCTGGGCATGCTGTGTAATCAGCTTTCACTGAGGATTAAATATCATACTTAATTACATTTTAAATGCATTCTTCATGTTTGTGATCCATAGGTGTGTAAGATGTGAAAAGACATTCATCCAAGTAAGCAAGTCTTGTGACTGCAACAGCCCAAACATTCTAGTAAGTAGAAGAATGGTTATGGTATTGAAATTCAGACAAAGAAAAGTTATTTTGACAAATGTATAAATATCTTACCAATATATTTTTATTCTGTTTCTTTCAGACTGGGGGGTTGTGTTTCTTGGCTCGTGAAGGCTTACCCCCAAAGGGAGTTGCAGCTGTTCGTTTTGCACAGCTAGTAAGTGTATTTATTCTAAAACATTTTTAAGCTTTCTCATTACTTACTTTCAATAAGTATTTCAAGTTCCCTTTCTCGGAAAACAAACGTGGTCCTTTTTTGTCTGATCCCAGTGATTGTAAGGTCATTTGCATCACGCAAGATAGAGTGTAGGTATGGACAGCAAGCAAGCATTGTTCTAATGGAGTAAGCTTTTAAAAATTCATGCCCTCTTGGAAACTGAAAAAAGGAAGTAATTTATATGACTTTAGTATCAAAACAAGTAGCAAGTGGCCTTTTGTATTAATTGTGTGCATTTAAAGCATACTCTTGTATCACAAAAACATGCTGAACAGTCCATGAGTGCCTTTGAACACAAACACATATGAAATTAGTATCTGTGTAAAACATTTGAAAAAAGATATAAGGCTTGAGTTTACTGCTTGATCTTAGAACTTATAAAAGGAAACGGGCACCTATAAAGTTTGAGATTGTGTATGAAATTGCTGAAGTCCTTGAATTGGCTAATGAATGAAAATATGTTCTATTGAGAAGACTGAAGGGGTTTTCATTGTTTTAACTAATGAACTTTCATTAATTGTGAAATCTGCTCAAAGTTAGGACCATTTTCCAAGTAGTTCAAAATTCAGGAAATGCTATCTGGCTAAGAAATGTATTTTGCTCCTAAATGAATTGAAGTTAAAAGCTACCCCTTGAAAGAAAGTAAAAAGCAGTCTTCAGTTTTTCTGATATCAAACATTGGTTTGCTCCCTGAAAATGCCATCTTCTAAGTAATACTTTATTCAAAATAGGTCTTTTCAGTTGCTTACAGTATGTATGAATGCTATGTGTAGTTTGAATGTGAGTAGTTATAAAAAGGAGGTTGTGAAATAATTAATTTGACAAATTTGGTCCTGAGTTAGACTTTCCATCAAGCCAACATCTTACCCTTGAAATTGTTAGTACTTCCCTTTTGTGGTAAAAAAACCTACTGCATCTCAGAATCCATATTCAAAGCTTAAATATTTCAGCTCTTGTCCTGTGTACTTTGTCTAGTTCAGTGAAGTGAAAGAAATTACTGCATTATGGTTGGGTTTTGAACTGATATTGTTAGACTGAGATATGTACAAAGGACAGAAAGCTCTTAGAAAAAGATAAGTAGCATCTTCCAGCTGACATAGTTTTCCAGACTGTTACATTATGGATGAGCTGCTGTGAACAAAGACAGTGAAAAAGTTCCTTATTTACAGGGTATAACACTGACATCAGCATGGTTTCTGAAAAACCTGCAGTCCTCAGCCTTTGCCTGTTGGGTGAGTTTCATTAATGTTTGCGGTTTGCTTTTTAATACAGAATATGGTACTCTATAAAGCATGTCACTTTTATGTTTTGAAGTTATCTTGCTTATTTTTAAAGAATTTTACTTTGAGATGAGAATAGAAAAGAAATAATTATATATACAGAATGCATAGAAATATTGAGGGTTAGCCAATGTTAATGCAAGTCTACAGCATTGGAATCTTCACAAGATGAATGGTGTTAAAGAAAAAAATCCTTCAATATTCAATAGTATGTGACCTACTATCCATATATTTGGATATAAATGAGCATATCCAGTAAGGGATCACTCAGAAAATTAACTTCTTACATATCCAGTATTTACTGGCACCTGCTCTTTACCTCTTAGTTGATTTTCAGTTATTCATAACCATGGAACCACCCTTTTTATCTTTGCTTTGGTTTCTGTATGGAAGTGTTATTTACCATTATGTTGCTCCGGGTGACAGTAACCTTGGGTGAAAGAGTGGCTGCAGCAACAGAATCACAGACACTTGTGAAGGGCATGTGCCTCCCTTTTACCAGCTCTGTTATCACACATTCTCATTTTCCTTCTGTATTGCTCTCCTGAAGATAAGATTTTAACTTTTCATGTTCTGCTTTTTGTCCCTATCTGTCACAACCCAAAGGGTTACCTGGTCTAAAAGTCTCTAAAGATCACGATGTGGATTTGCAGGATTCCATAATACACGAGCACATGGAGTCTTTATTTCCTATATTTTTTTTATTAGAATTTACTGCAAATTATTACTGGTAAAGTGAGTATAGTTCTGATTAGTAAAGCAAGTGTATGTGTGTATTCCAGTGGTAGCAGCAGTCAGTGGTAGCAGCAGGCATACATTTCAATACTATGAGTTGCTACAAAATGATCACTTAGGAAAGCAGCAAATGCACTTATGATGAATTACCCATATGTGGGTGTATTATTCCAAGTAGTACCAGTACAGTATTCAAGAAACCACTCCCAGGAGTGGGGTCTCAAAACTGATGACAGATGAAATTTCACTTAAAACATGATCAATGTTGCAGAATCTGGAGGCAGGCAGGCGTCCCTAGCCACAGTCTGGTGACTTGCCTAGGAGAGCTCAGAAAAGTTTGTGTAGGGGACCTTCTTTGTGTGTAGAGATTGAGAGATGAGAGGCAGTGAGAGATTCACTCTCCATTTTGGGTAAAAAGTAATTTTTATATCAGAGAGACAGAGATTTTTAAGGTGGTGTAGGGCAGCACCACCTGGAGCAGCCAACAGATGACATTGTTTTGTATCTCCAGCTAGTTTTTTGTTTTTTCCAGACTTTTTCTACTCTTTCATGTAGAACAATCAATAGCAGTTGCCTGCTCCTACTCTTTTGAAATGTTTTCCCTCTTCTACACCCTAAACCTCTTCTAGACTCTTTTTCATCTTTCCAGATGGTAAGTTGCTGTTACAATTCCTTGGGTTTGTTCTTACTGGTGGTATCTCAGGAGCTCTCTGAAGTTCAGGTACCCAGCTGCATTTCCAAGGATGTTTGAGATGCCCAGGCCATGTTCCCAGGCTGGCAGGTGTTCTCTCAGTCAGTATTTCAGCAGACTTACGTTCAGAATTTTCCCAGATCACCTTTGCTGCTCTCACCATCTCATATACACAGCTCTGAGATGTGTTCTCCCACTGGTCCCATTCTTTATCTCTGACATCAGTTTATCCTGCTTTGCCTGCCTCACCCTGCTCAACCATTCAGAGGTGCTGCTTGAATGTGATAAACAGCTGCTGGTCTGACCCACACAAATGGGGGTAAGGAGGTGGCAAGTTAATACCAGTGCAGTGAGCCCTGCACACAGATGCCAGGTGTCGCCTCTGCATATCACTGGCACTGGCGTGTTTACCAAAATTGAACAAAGTATATAAAACTGAAGAGAAAATACTTACACTATATGCATCTGTAGTTGTCAGTCTGAGGTGTTTGAAGGAGTCATCTTTGTTACACAGTCTAAGTGGTATTAAACATTTTTATTCTTACTAAGTGCAGATTTTGACATTTGTGTCACTTTTTACTATCTAGTGGATGCAACTAAAATAAGCTGAAAAAGTGAGAGTATTGATTTCATGCTGCCATCTGCAGATCTATAAAAATATAGTACCTGAATAACTGGGAAAAAATATTGGGTGTTTACAAAATGAAATTACTTTCAAGTGAAAGCAAAGGTTCAGGAGTGGCTTCTTAAAATAACATTTATTTTATGACTGCCTAACAAAAGGGAGGGGTAATTAAATACATTTTTTCTGTGTTCTTGTGTTTCTCCACTGCAGCTGTACTCTAATCTAACAGCATGCCAAGCTCTTGGAAATATGTGTGTGATGAATATGAACTCATTGAGTTCTTCAAGTACCGATGCCTGTGGTTTGTTTCAGTACATTTTTGTCAGTACAGCAAGGGTAGGCATCATTCATTCAATACCCTACTGGTAAGTTGCCTTTTCCATAACTTTTGGTCTTTAATAGCTTTGTATGGAAATTATTATTCTAAATGTTCTTTGATGAAAATATTATGTTTCTTTAGAGAAAACAATGTAATTCTTTTCAGGAGGCATAATCTTCCATGGCTGTATTATGGTGACCAACCAGGATTAGCATCCCAAGTGCTTGAGAAAAATCATTTTCCTACAACTTTCACTTTTAAGGGCGCAGATAAGGTAGGTGTTGGGTAGTAGACATAGGGAAGCATACATTAGGAAGAGGACATTATCACATAAGTTCAGCGTTATTATAGATGTGACTGTACTAAAGGTAAGTTTTAGGCACTTAGTGTAACAAAACTCAGTGTGAGATGTTATGAAAGATGAAGGTGATATTTATGCAAATAATGTCTAGTCACTTCCTTTGCTTACACTCTCATACCCACATTCTTATAAGGCCAAGCCTGTGTGGTCTGACCAGGGCATAAGGAACAAAGGATGCCAGCTTTTATGTGTTCATTGCATCCCCAAGGATCTGGATTGGCAGTGGTAAACTAGTAACTAGACAAACCTTTTAGAGACCTTAGGAGTTGTTTTGACACTGTCTTTTGCTTCAGTCTTGTTTACTTCCGTCTTCATAAATCTGAGCCAAAGTTGGTCTTTGTCTTTTTTGCATGTTTAAAATATGTATATGCTTTTGTCAGATTTCATGGTGAACTAATTTGAAAAAGAGGGGTAAATGTGATGTGCTGTATCTTTACTGCCACCCTCCTGGTGTGCAAAAGGGCAGGGTCTTTTGCTGACAAGATGTCTGTGCCAGGTTTTGTCACAACCCATTTATCAGCTCTGTAGCTGGGAACAGTGCTCTTCATTGAAGTTATGTGGTGTTTAATGCTTTCTGTTGCTTACACACACATTTCTCCCCTTAAACAGTTTATTTGTAATATCTCTGTTATAAATCTCTACAAGCTCCATCAGAGATGGATTCATTGTATTACTCCAACCTTTTCCTCTTACTGCAGTGAATTAGGGAAAAAAAAAAAGAAGTGAGAAAAATAATTTTAATGTTAACAAAGCCAGATATCCATCCCTGGGAGGGATGGACTGCTTAAATAGTTTGTTAATGGACACATTTTTATGAAGGATTCAGATAGTAAATCAAACAGCACAGTGATTTATTTTTCCAAATTCATTGTAAAAATACAATAGCTGGAATAGGTTATTCAAGTTCAGCTGATCACAGAAAAGAGTACTAGTGATAACCTCTTTGTCAGTTATACTGCCAAATTTATCTAGAGTTTTCTTATTGACTCTAAAATAATAGCCTTTTTTGGCCATATTCTACAAGGCTATGTTTTAAGTTAAACGATGTTGCAATGTGACAGTTGTTTTAATAACTAAAATACTTGTTATTCCTCCTAACACTGAAGGTTCTGGAAGCCCTCTAGATTCCAGCATAGTATACATTAGAAATCTGCATAGATTTCTGATTAGTTTAAGGCATGTCTAAGTGTGTAAAAGTTCCTTTGGAATTTTTTTCATGTCACTGGTGAAGCTGTAGAAGAATGATACGTTTTTTTAAAAAAGTAAAGTACCAAACCCTAGATTAAAAACAAAATCAAAAGGAAAAAAAAAAGATTCTGCTGAAAGTTTTAGGAAACATCAAACAATTAGACAGCAGTCTCTAAAATGTCAATGTCTGCTTCAGGGCAGTTTCATTGGTCTTCATCTTTTTTTCATCAACAGGATGTAAAGCTGAAATTTATTGCAGCCTCATTTGATGCAGCAGGAAACTTTCTTAAGTGGCAAAGTTTGGAAGGAGGTATCTTACAGGTATGTTTGGTTTTAGTTATCTTTTCTTGGTAGCACAACGTTCTGAGTGCCTTTAGCCAAATTAAGACAAAAGCCAAGAGTTTGATTATTACACTAATGACAGTTCATAACTGTAGAGCTAGGTTAAGGAAAATAGCCCTTTATTCTTGCTCACAATGATCTCTACAAAATCAGAAGTATAAATTCATCAACATTGCCTTCATCCTTTGGACCAGTATAAATTTGGCATATTGGAGAGCTCTGAAAAATACTGTTAGTCATTTAGAACCAACTATCTCTGTCTTCCGCTCATGATAGTTGCTCATGTGTATAGTTTCTTATTAAACCTCTTTTTCTTGTTGAGAAAAATGTATTCTTTAGCACTTTGTCCATGTGTTTATAGATGATGCTATGAGCATGTCCCGATTAGATGCTGTCACCTATTTGCACAAATCATGGGGGTGACAATCAAATCAGTGGTTATGTCACTGTCAAGGGAGGTGGGAAAGCTGATCTACACCATTTTCTTAGCGTTGTCTTGGGATTTTTTTGCATGCTTATTTCTTTTGGTTTTAAATATAAAATGTACACTATGAACAGCATGTGCCTTTTTCATAACAGAAAGTTATAAATATGTGGTGGAAGACTTTACATAGAAAGGGGGAATACTGGCTGGGAGTACCCTTGGACACTACACCCTCAGATTTCAGGGACACAAACATTCTACTTCAGCAGTACCAGGCTGTGTAATTAGGCTGTGAAAAATGCAAGTAAGCAGCAATTAGAAAGTGCAATAGTCTATCAGAGAGAACAACTGGCAGCTGCAACATGTTAGAGAATAGAATTTTTTCAGCAGTCCAGTGGTGATCTAGGCACTCTCAGTGTTTCCCTAGGCAGACAACAATAGGAACACTAGCAAGAACGATTGGGAATTCTTGGGTCCTTTTCTGTTGGAGCACATCACTTCAAACATTCCAGTGTCTACAGAAGATCAGCTGACATTCTGGATTTATTTTGTTACTGCCTCAGGATGAGCCATCTTGTGTCTGTGTCTCCAGTTTTAAGGAAAACTAATGTTTAAGAGAACAGGTTACTAAGACAGTTACTGTGCATAGAAAATTATATATTCTGACATACAAGTTTAGGTTTTTTGGGGCACATTTATTTTCTAGGGCAAAGCTTTTTAACAGCTATCAAGAACCAATGGGAAAGCAATAACTTTTCCATTCAAAGCCTCCTTTTATGTAATAGATTGTGCTAAAGGAGTCTCAATACATAATTGTAGCAATTCCTGGAATTTCGGTTTCACACTAATAGAATTGTGGTTTATGCAAATTTAGACTTGATTCTCATTTTGGGAAAATGCCTCTGCCCTCCACTAAATGCTGTGCTCATTTAGTTAGACTTTGGACCATTTTTTTCTGGATTCAGCTGAATCTGCTGTTCTCTGCTGAAAATATAAGTGTTGTATTAAAAAAAAAGAAAAAAAAAATCTGTTACTTGGTATAACTTTGATTATCTGAGAATGCCAGCTTAAGAGAAACAGGGCTGTATGAATGTGGACTTCTTTTCTTATGGGATTCTTGAATTTAGCAGAAGCCACTGATTGAGCTTGAGCAGCACAGTGCATTGAACATTCAGTCCACAGAAAGATTATTCTTGCCTCTTTGCATGCTGTTGTCCACAGATTTCAGCGATAGAACTGAAAAAATATTATGCAAATACAAATAAGCTAATCCAGCATTTTAAGAACATCAATGTCAATGTTAGTGAAATAAATAATTGTGTTTACTCCAAAATAATTCCTTCTCTTATTAAAAAATAGAACAAAATGTCTTTTGTGAGAACTAAACACATAAGTGCTTGTAAATATTTTTCACATGAGAAGACAATACATTTGAATTAACCTAATTATAACTATGTTTTATTCAGCTTTGTCCTGACACCCAAACTAAATTGAATGCAGCTTATGTTTTTGGAACAACTTACCAACAAAGTGTAAGTATGATAAAAAATGCTATTTTGAATTTTGAATTAAGCTGCCTCATATGTCATTAGTCATTCAGTGCGTATTGAAGAACATTTGGAGTTTAGGCATAAGCTGCAACATGGAGTTCTTTCTTGGGAAATTGAGTGAAATAAATGTGGGGTTTTTAAAATTATTTAACTACATCACAAAACTTGTTTACTACATAGCATAACCACAATAAATTAAACTGGCATTTGTATTTGTGAGGTTGCAGACTTAGCAGTGAAAGAACCCAGTGCCTGAACTATGACAGCCATATGCTTTGTATCATACCTCCTAATTTTCCTACCACCATCTTTGGCCAGTTTTCATGTGGAAAGAAGGCAAGTCCAGTCATGCCATGCCTGTGTATTGTTCCCATTTACTCTTTATTGTATGCCCTGATTTTAGTGAGTTCAGTAAGGAGATCGAAAACGTATTGTAAATGAACAGATGACTCATCAGAGGAAAGAGATTCTTTAGCTGTCTTAACTTTGAAAAAAACTGTTGGGGTTTTCACACTTTACTAAACACCAGGAAAGGAAGAGGAATAGAACACTAAATTCTGTCAGCCACAGAAATGGTTCTGCCAGTGATAAAGCTTCATTAATTTTTGTCACTTAACATGTTAAATGGGAAGGTGGTAGTCTCTTTGGCAAGGGAGTGGAGAAAGAAACATCTTTACAAGACCTTATATATGTGCACAGCATCTCATACCTATATATTACTGTTGTTTATTAACTCATCCAGCATTGAAAACCATTTCCCACATTATGTGTTCAAGTGTGAAAATACAAAACTCTGGCTGCTTTTGAGGTGGTGTGAAAGTCTTGGAAGGTAATAGCTGTCAAATCTTAGTCTGGGAAATTTGAAGTGTTTACCAAATAACATTGACAAATCTTTGTTAAATATTTTTACTCTTCCATATTGTTTAATGTTGTTTAATCCATATTTCAGTATTTCAGACAGAATGAAAACATGTTCTATTTAGGATCATTGGACTAGTTGAGTATGGGGCTTTTTTTTTTTTTTTAAATCTTGAGTATTTGATATTGAGTCTGTATTACTTGTTGTTAAGTATTAATAACAGTTAATATTGTTGGGTTTAAATAGATACATCAGTAACTTATCAAGTATTTTTAAATATAATTTTCACCCACTATATGCATTACTCTTTTTTTCCATATGGCTTTGGAGAAAACATGGTTGACAAATTATATGAGTATTTAAAGATGCACGGTTGTTCACATTTGCAAAAAGTTACCTGCTTTCACATCTAATTTCTGTATACAATCACAGTGGTTGAGGTAGTCAGGGACCTCAGGAGGCTGTCTTGTCCACAAGACAAGCAGGGCCATGTAGAGCAGGATGCCTAGGACCATGTCCACATGGGGTTTTATCCCCAAGGAGTGAGCCATAGCCTCCCTAGACAACCTGTGTCAGTGAAAACCTGTCTTCAGATTTCAGAGAGAACCTCCTGTTTCAGTTTATGCCTGTTGCCTCTGGTCTTGTCACTGGGCACTGCTGAAAAGAGCCTGGCTCTGCCTCTTACACCCTCCCTTGTACAATATTTGTACACATTGATAAGATCCCCCTGAGCCTTCTTACCTCCAGGCAAGAGAGTCTCAGCTCTTCTTTGTAGCAGAGATGCTTCAGTCTCTTCCTCACCACAGTGGCCTGTGCTGCACTGTATCAAGTGGTTTAATTTCTCTCTTGTACTGGTGAGCCCAGAACCAGAGGCAGTAACTATTCCATGACTTCAGCATTTATGTTTCTTGCCTTTAATGTTTATACTGTTCCAAGTTTTGTGTCTGAGGTTTGCTAGGATATTTTTTCCAAATCTGTTGAAAAATTTTAAGAGCTTCATTTTCCACATTAGTCAATTGCAATTAGTTAATTGCAATCATTTCCAAGAAGTCTGCATAAAATCATTAGTACTTTGTAATTGCTTGCAGATAGCTGGAATACCTTGTCTATCAGTACTTCAGTAAAGCATTTAACACCATTTCCCACAGCATTCTCAAGAGGCTCTCTGCTCATGGCTTGCACAGGCGGACTCTTATGGGGTGAAAAAACAGCTGGATGTCAGGCCCAGAGAGTGGTGAATGGAACCAAATCCAGCTGGTCACTGGTGGTGTTCCCCAGGGCTCGGTACTGGGGCTGGTCCTGTTTAACATCTTTAGCAATGATCTCAGCAAGGGGATCAACAGCACCCCTCACCAGGTTTGCAGATGACACCAGATTGGGTGGAAGTGTTGATCTGCTGGAGGGCAGGAAGGCTCTGCAGGAGGATCTGGACAGGCCAGATCAATGGGCTGAGGCCAATTGTGTGAGGTGACAAGGCCAAGTGCCAGGTCCTGCACTTGGGTCACAACCACCTCATGCAGTGCTCAGACTTGGGGAAGAGTGGCTGGAAAGCTGCCCAGCAGAAGAAGACCCATGGTTTCTGGTTGACAAACAGCTGGTCAAACACGAGCCAGCATGTGCCCAGGTGGCCAAGAAGGCCAATGGCATCCTGGCCTGTACCAGGAATTGTGTGGCCAGCAGGACCAGGGCAGTGATTGTCTCCCTGTGCTCGACACTGGTCAGGCCACACCTTGAGTGCTGTGTCCAGTTCTGGGCCTCTCCCTTAAAAAGGGCATTGAGGTGCTGGAGCTTGGAGAGAGAGGCAACAGAGCTGGTGAAAGGTCTGGAGCACAAGTCCTATGAGGAGCAGCTGAGGGAGCTGGGCTGGTTTAGCCTGGAGAAATAGAGGCTTATGCAGGACCTTGATGATTCTGTGATTCTCTCTTTTGTGAAGGGTGACAGATTCCACAATGATTTTGTAGGGAAGGAATCCACAGCTTGACAAAATAACTAAATGGGTTAAAGTGATCTTTTTATTTTCACTTTTTTTTTCTCGTAGTGCAGAATTTCAATCTCTAAGATTTTACTGGATTTTGCTAATCCAGTCTTTTATGACCTGTTCCTTGAATATAATGATGGCAATGGACAGCAATATCTTTGGGCCGTGCCAGTTTTAAATCTGAATCTTCAATACAATGAAAAGTTTGTTAATCAAGGTAAGATGGTGATAGTAACATCTCTATGAATTTATAAACAATCTGAAAACTTCAAATAGAAAAAATCTATATTAATTACTGTTACTGTGTTGTGTTGAAAGATACCACAACACACCATAACTTGCTTCCATTTTAAAAATTTAGTATTTGTGGGCAAGTTGTGATAGTTTAGGTGCAAGCTTTGGTTGCATAGACCATTCCAGTCAGTAATATGATAGATAAAATAATCTCATTTCATTATATATTTGTATATGTTGAAAATAAATAATTTTATATCCTCAATAGTTGCTACATATTATACAATTATATGTGTTGTTTCTAATACATTTCATTCTTTTTGTGTGTTGAATAATGCATGTGTGAAACTGTCATGTTTTTTCCTAGACAGTAATATGAACAGCTGGCTTTTGACTCGTCGATTTTTTTTGGTGGATGCACTTAGTGGAAAAGAGAATGACTTGGGAAAACTACCAAGGGTAATTCGGATTGCCAGCAAAATAACAATAAGGTAATAAACTCATATAATATATAGCACATAGAAAATAAAGCCAATGTTGTATAGTCTGCATTTTATTGTCTTAAAGTTGTTTTGTTATGTATTTTCTAATATGTCTAATATGTAATATGCTTTTTCCATTGCATATTTGGAAATGGCATGAATTTCCATAGGTTGTTCTGATGAGTGAAAGAAAATAACATTGACTTGTGGGAATTCAAATCACCATGATTCCCTTCCAGGTACAAGGATCAGACCATGTTTGCTTAATGCAAGTTAACAGGTATTATTCAGTCACCTCTTAAAAGCAGGTGTTGTCTGAAAAGACCTAAAACCTCCTCTGTTAATTCTTTTTCAATGTGTATGTTGCTGGCTATACAAGGATCTTATTTCATACTCCATATTCTTTTTTGCAATATTTTTACAATCCATTGCCTATTCTGGTATACAATTCAGAATAGGCTTGCAGTCGTTTAACTAAAATTGTGAGACTGCCTGTTAGGGTCATTACTGATTGCTCATCTCAACTGGAATATATTTTGGAAGAAACTTTTTTTTCTCCTTCTTTATGTGATGTCCTCCTGTGAGATGTAGGCAGGTAAAGAGTGATTCAGGTATTTTCTTACGAGTAAACAGTCCTTCCCATAATTTGGTTTTATATATTTCTGTACATGCCTTTGTGCATTCCAGTTGCTTTTAAAATGTGAAGTGCCATGTCATTGGGTTAGAAATTCCCATTTTATTTATCAGGCTGTTCTGTTCATTTAGTATTTTCTTATAAGTACAAGTTTCAATGATTGCTTTCCAAGCACTCGTCTGGGGTTTTTTTATTATTAAAAATCATACTCTGTATTTCTGCAGTGTTCGTCTGGTATCCCATACACAGAGAGGAACTATCTACCCTCCTCTAATTACTGTTGCTTACACAGATGTGCTTATCCAAAACCCTGAAACCCAGAGTGTGATGGTGAGATCTTTGTGCTACCTTAATTATACTTCTAGTTCTATTGGAATTTCAGGTTTTGGTAGTGAGTTATACAAGTCTAATAAGCAGTTTTAGTTCTGATCAGTTTTGAAGTTACAAGTTTTCACTAAAGCCTTTTAAAACAAGTCAGTTAAAAGTATTCTCTTTTCAATTTATCTTCATTCTCTTTTAACTTAAAGCACTTCGAATTTAAAGTTGGTTTTATAATGCTGAATTGGACTACAGCTCAAATAAAATTATACACACGAAAAATAACAGATAAAGGACTCCATGCAGCACTGCAAGCAATTTATGCAAGGAATTAGTATTTTTATTTAGAACAATGCATTAAGAGGAGGTTGTGATGACACAAACATTTCAGGTCACCTGTAGTTTAAGTTAAAATATTGGTAATCTATTTAAAACATCCTTTAGTGTTTCATCTTTCTGTACTGAAAACCACCAAATTCTGCTGTAGCAGATGCAGAAGGGGCATTTCTTACTTGCCCTTTTGCCTGCCTTCATGGGCAGCAGCTCAGATGCCCCATTCTTCTGTCTTGTTTGTGTGTTAGATCACACTACATTAAAAAGTAAAAATGTTGATCTTAGGATGGTAAAAAAAAATCAATATCAGCATTTTCTGCTTGTCAACTTTCAACTGTTTAGACTTCCAGTACAAATAGACATCTGGCTAGAAAAAATATGTGGTGCTAGAAGCATTCCCTGAGTTCCATATTAGTTGCATGAAAGTAAGAGAATTAGAAAGATAGAAAAATCAAGACTTTTTTTTCTCCCTAAGTGATGTCTTTATTTAACTGCTGAGACAGCACTGTATCTAAAAAGTAATTCATTCAAATAGTGATGGTAGGAACAACTGTTTACAGTGCCTCAATTTTCTGTCATATTATTTCATCCTTACATCTATGTGAGATCTACTTTGGTATTGTCAATTTTGGATGTCTTGTTGCATTTAACAAATTTTATACAACTAAAAAGATATATTGAATTTTGTTTCCAGTTTCTGTAAACACTGAGCTTGTAGTAACTGAGGATATTTAGACTTAAGTCCAAGTGCAGTGATAGAAGGAGATCTGACAGCAACAAATGTTTGGGGAAGACAAGGTGTAGGCAAGGAGGGATTGTTTGGGGGGGGAGATGAATACTTCTTTTACACTTAATCAAAAATACTATTTATTATCATGCATGTGTTAAATTTATCTGTGCAGTGACAGAGTCTCAGGCCAGAATATTATAAAACAAAGCCAAACATTTTCTCTTACATATACAAATCTTTCAGACCAAAGTCAAAAGAGGTCTTAGGTTAAATTTAAGCTAGAGAGAACAATTTTGATACTGCATGACAATTTTTATTTCATTCAAGCTGAGAAAAAAACTAGTGTCTGAGCTGTGCAAGCTTACCATATGATTTTGCATGTTGGTGTAATTACATCAAGGTTACCTTTAATCACTGATAAAAGGGAAGGTATCAAACATTCAGTGTCTCCTTTCAGTAGGAACAAAATCATGTACATTTGAAAGAATTACAGATAGGTATAGCTGGTAACCTGCAGATGGCAGGCACCATCCCAGCATTACTGCTGATAAAATCTGCAGGAAAAGTGGCACAGTACGTGCTGGTACTGAGCCTGGCACCAGAGCACACCAGGTCACATGTAGTAAAAAAAGATGTATGTGGTACTTGTAGCCATGGATGGGCATTCCCACCAACTAAAACTGAAAACTGCCACTGTCTGTAATGGTTGTAGCACTTCAGAATTTCTGTACATAATTACTTTTTGTATTTTAATATTCAGGTTTCTTTCGCAGTCAGCTATGAGATGAATCAGTCAGAGGCTCAGATTCAGACTGATGTAAGTTGTAATTCCCTTTCATTTCTTGATAGAATGATTTACTTCTATTTTTTTGTGTTATAAAAATATCTGCAAATAATTTTTGGTTATTTTCAGATCGCGCTGGGTGTGTTGGGTGGACTGGCAGTGTTATGGTCCCTCCTCAAGACTGCAGGCTGGAAGAGGCGGACGGGGAGCTCGATAATTGACTTGCAGGTATGAACAGCTGGCAAACTGAAATGAAACATCTCTTCCTCTCTTGAAGGGCACCTTAGCTGTCATTCCAAGTGATTGTAACTATTTGTTTTAAGGTAACTGAAATAATTTCTAGCCTAGCTGCATAGAGCTGTGCCCCAGAGTTAGGCTCTCTTGGGAAGTAGGTTTTTTGCATTCTTTTTGATTCTGATATCGTCATTCAGGAAATGCTGCTCTAAAAATAAAGGTATTTACAGGGCTATTTTGATCAGTTGAGTGGACTTGGTTTTCAGATTAATTCTTCTTTGAACAAAGACCAGCTTGTTTCAATTAGTGAATGTACCATAAATATATAACCACAGTGGAAAGCTTTTGTTCAGGGCTACTTTTCAGTACTAGAGTTTCCTCTGTGAGCTACGTAACATTTTATATGAATACATTATGAACATATGCATTACTTAATTAGCTTTGCAGATGTCTACAGCATGTTTTTATAATTGCAGACAGTTTTCAAGTTCTTACTGTTCTATGCTGGAGATCTTGCCAACGTTTTCTTTATCATCACAGTGGGCACAGGGATTTATTGGCTTGTATTTTTCAAAGTAAGTGTTCTTCCAGATTTGGATGCTTGAAAACCTAGTAATATTAAATATATTTTTGCATGGACATTAATTTTCTTTTTTTTTCTTTTTTTTTTTTT
>VZDJ01000346.1:6628683-6655038 GCA_008694505.1 Cyanoderma ruficeps
TTTTTTTTTTTTTTTTTTTTTTCTTTTCTTGTCAGACTGTTGAGGCAAGTTTAATATAATATTCTGGTTTGTGTGCTTAAATTTTGTGTTCACCTGTTTCTTTTCCTTAAGGTTTGTTTTACTTGCAGTCTGCTTATTAGTCACTTAAAATATTTTACACGTTCATTTACCTTTTTCTGGAAAAACTTATTCACACTTAAGCATTTATTATGTTGTCACATATGCCAGGTGTACTGTTTCAATGTAACTTCTCAATTATAGGCTCAGCAGTTTGTATCTGTCCTTTTACCTCTTCCATCTCAAGAAGAAGATTTTGTTACATACATAGCATGTGCATTTAGTTTAAAGGTAAATAATTTTTTCCTCACCATAAAATACATGTCAGCATGCTTCTGTATATTTTCAGTGGGCTTGTTTTTAAATACCTTGTACAGTTATTAGTTATTAGTGTGTAGATGTTGTGTCCTAATAGTTATGTTCTTCTAAGAATTAAGTAATTTTTCCATAGAAATTTATTTTGTGGAGTCTTTATAGGAAGATAAATGTCTCAAGAAGGTCACAAAGGAAAGACTGAAAAATCATTCTTTCAAGGATAAAGGTATAAAGAAACCCAAATAAAATAGCATCCTATCAAGAAAGCAAGTGCTTCAATTTAAAGCAGAATGTAAGTGCTGTGAGTTCCTGATTAGAAAGAAGACAGATCCAAATCTGTCTACATTCTACATTCAAGTATGTAGAATTCTGAGATCACTGCTATGTCTTCATGGCACATACAAATATTATATAAATTATTCAATTATATTGAATTGGAAGTTGTAGTGCAGGTTAGTATGTTATGGAGAAATGTTTTTTTAAATTTGTTACTTTGCTGTATTTTCTTCATAATTTTGGACATTACCATGATTCCAATCTTTTAAACAAACAAAAATTATCAAAAGTTGGTAATAAAATTGCAGTCTCATGCATAATCAAGCTGTTGCTTGTTATGTTTAATGAATAATCCATGCAATGACTATTCCTCCATCTTTGTGTATATGCTGTTTCTCTCCTTACTTTTCTCTCTTAGGCTCTGCAATTTTTACACTTGCTGGTTTCACAACTTGCTATTGACATTTTTTTTATTGACTGGGAAAGACCTAAGGGCAAAGTTCTTAAAGCAGTCGAAGGTAATTCAAACTGTGCTTTTTTGTATAAAGAGCTTTGGTGAAATTCAGATATTACTGATATCTGGTGATGTTGAGATATTAAATTTTAGAGCTTTACTGTATGTACTCTTTTTAGGTGAAGGTGTCATTAAAAGTGCTGCTGCACCTGTGAGCATATGGAGGACATACTTTATAGCAAATGAATGGAATGAAATTCAGACAGTGAGAAAAATAAATCCTCTCTTTCAAGTGCTTGCAGTTCTTTTTTTTCTGGAGGTAATATTAATATTATTACTGTTACTGTTGTTATCATTTATAATTTACAGAGTGTAACATAAGGGTTTGATGCTTAATCCTTGCATTCTATGTGGTAATGGTGAATCACCTTTAAATTCACTTGAAATCACGTAACTTAGTAAAATAATTATTTTTATGCATTTTTTAATTTATATGTATGTATAGGCCATTGCAATATTTCATTAAGGAAGACCTAAAAAAATCTAACCTTTAATTACCTTAGAGATCTTTGTTACTTTTGTTTGGGGTTTTTTTATTAGGTAATGAGTTACCTTAAAGGGCTTGAGAGACTGATAAATCTGTGTACACACTTGATTCTTTATTTGCCTACTGGCACCCTCCTGCCCCAGTCTACAGCTTTATTTCTGATTTCATATTTGTCTGAACTGAGCTTCCTTCCTGTTAATTTGCTGCAGTGCCCTCTCATAATGCAGGAAATAAAATGTGCCAGTTCTGTTTCCAATGGCACTATGCCTTCAGTTACAGCTTCAGGATATGTGGAAAAACTGTGCTTTAGCTTTTAAAAAATGTTTGGGCTGGTTTCTTTTGTAGTTTAGTAACTTCTATCTTGTGAAGTATTCTTAAAGTGTGTGGCAGGCATATAGTTGTTTTTGTCCGGTTCTTATACATATTTTAACACTTTTATTCAATTTTATAGTTATTTTTAAATTTTTCCTTTAAATTAAATAATGAAAGTCCTGAAACTTTCTTCATTCACTATGGGAGCATTTTTGCTGTTGCTAAATACAGGCCAGGACCAACTTATGTGCAATGTTACAAGAGGGAGAAAAGAGAGCACCTATTCTTACTGCACACTGCAGCTACCTGAAAGGAGGGTGTAGTGAGGTGGGTGTCTCTTCTCCCAAGTAACAAGCACTAGGACATGAGGAAAGAGTCAACCCACCACAAGTTTATTTTGGTGCAACATCTGTTCTGAAAGATTTTCACTAATTTTTCACCTCTTAATTGTTTCAACACATAGTGTTCCTCTCACCTTTTTTATTTTGAAACTTTTTTTAGATCTTTTTGTTTAAAACAGATTCAACCATACAGAGGGTGGAGGAAATATATTTCTATTCAATAAAAAAAAAGAAATCAGTCTTTTAAGAGTTGCAAAACACATTAAAATTTGCTTGAACAGTGGAATAAATAGGACCAAAGAGCTGAAATTTGCCAGAAGTTATATCCCTATGCAGTACAGCAGTAGAATCTTTTGGAGTTTTTCAGTAAAAGCCAATATTGACTTTTTGTGAGATTTAGCTGCATGTTTTTTTTAATTTACCTATCAATCCATATATGTACAGGCTATGTTTTAATTATGTTTCTCAGTAACAGCACTGGATCACACAATTGAGCTCTGTCATAGTGAGTAGGCTACTATTCCCAGGTCCATTTCTCATTATTTTTTCTTACTTACTGTTATGATGGAAACAACAGAGTCCTAATTAATACTATTCATTCTCACCTGTTGTTATATTGACCTCCTTATCTCTTCAGGTGGTGGGATTTTCAAACCTGGCTTTAATGGATGCTTCTTCCAGTCTTACAAGAAGCAGTGAGAGCTATGTGGCTCCGTGGAGCCGCATTTTGAGATTTGGTGTGTCTGCTGCACTCTGGATAGCCATTGCCATCCTACAAGTATGTGAAACACGTGACATCCTGAATTATCATTTTCAGGCTGGTTCTTGGAAGCCAGAATAAATCACTAGACTGTCCAAACTGCTTATCATAGCATAGAGTAGGTTCTTAACTGTTACGTTTAGTTATTTTGGCTAGTACACCTTTGGGACTCAAAATGAATCTTCAGAGATATGGAACATCTGACTTTGGAATTAGAATTTTAATCCTCTCAAAGATATGAATTTATGCAAATACTTTGTTTTATTTTAAACAACTTTGAAGCGTCTGACAAGTCCAAAATAAGAAGCAGGTTCTTACTACAACTTTACTTCTTAAAGGAAGTAGTATATCAATCCCATTTCATTAAGTCCATTCATAATGCAATGGTGGCCACTACAGAAATCTGTTATTTGTGAGTGTTAAGTGGTGAAATTAATTGCTTAATAATGTCAAATCTGATAAACTAATAAAAGAAAATTTGGTTGATTTATTTCAGGTTATATTTTTTGCTGTGATTTATGAAAGGTTTGTTGAAGATAAGATAAGCCAATTTGTTGATTTGTGTTGTGTGAGCAATGTAAGTATTTCTTTGTCTCATTTGTAGTGTGACATTTTAAGTAGAATAGTACGTAAGATAGTTTTAAAAATATTAAATAATATTTATTCATTTAATTTAGATTAAGCTAACAGCCAAAGCTGATGTTTCCTTCAGCTCATTTTATTGGTGAACTCTGCAAGATTTCAGTTAAACTTTAATTGGAAAATTATTTCAGAAGCATAGGTATCAATATGTTCTTTTAGGTATCTGATTTTTAGGGGTTTTAGGTGGGGGGGGTTTTGGGGGGGTTTATTTTTTGGTTTTTTTGGGTTTTTTTTTTCATTGGTTACATATGCTGATACAAAATTCAAAAATAACAAGTTATAACAGCAATTATTGGAACCATTTACTGCCATTCTGTTTACTGGTTTGTGTTTTAGTCCTTCTGACTTGCAAGTTGTCTTGGTTTTATTTAATACATATATGTCCAGTTTCTGCTCCTGTCTTGTGCTTATCCCTTAACTGCTGGACTTCATTTTGTCCCTCTTAACAGTTATCACATTTGCATGCATTTTCTCTTACTCACTTCTGAACTCTCTCTTCTTTACATATGGTTTTTGAAGCTTTACACTGCAGGAATTCCCTGTTTGTTTAAAATAGATTCAAATAAATCTATTTGTTTAAAATAGATTCAACCAAAGAGGAGTGCAGTCAGAACAGATTGGATTACCTCATTTGTCCAGAACTTCTTAAAAATACAAATTTACCTCTTTAATCAATCTTTCCAGCCGTGGTTATTCCTCTTCTGTGAAACACCCATGTAGTACCTGGGTTGTAGAAAAGAATTAGTTTTGGCGTTTATGTGATATATAAGTATTGTATCATACTGAATGAAGTTCTGTTAAATACAGTCTTTTAGGAGTTCAGCTGGAATCATGCATATGTATTATGAAGCACAGAAATAACCTTTGAATCAAAATCAAATCTAGTAGCTTTAACTTCTTGGCTCAATGGAATTAAGCAGCAGCAAATCCTTGCTGTTGATAAACTAAACTTGAAGCTGGTATGCGTTTCAAATTACATATAGATAAAAATAATTAGTAAAAGAGTTGCTAAATATTTTTCTCCCTTTTTTTTTCAGTACCTGCCTACTTTGTATTTGTGGCAGGACTGGCTGGTTTGACTGATCTTCACTATGAATTCAGAAGATCAAAAATAAAATGGTAATTGTTGATTAGTGTTCTCTCTTCCCCCATCTCTTAGATTTCAGTGTTTCTTTTGTCACACAACTGCTTTGGTCATTATATCCACGGTCGCTCAGTGCATGGACATGCAGATACCAATATGGAAGAAATGAATATGAACCTGAAGAGAGAAGCAGTAAGTAAAAGTATTCAAGTTTATACCTTCTCAATTATTTATGTTATATGAAGACCACAGACCTTTTCATTATGGATCTGCAATTGTGCACTGTAGCATTGAACCATGTTCCTTAAAACTGTTGGTATGTAAATATATGACTCAGTAGTTCTTTTAACTAGCTCTTCATCTTTCTTTTTCTTCACTATTTTGTCTTGTTACTTCATCCAATTTCAAGGATATAAACAGGATATACTTGTTTCTCTAAAAAGCTTTTTTTCATGTATTTAAGAACCTTGTTTTTGATATTTAAGCTTTTTATAAGGTCACAGCCACATTCAAAAAGGTGTATACCAAAAAGCTTATGTAAAGAGACAGATCTGAAACACTAATACAGAAACTTGTAATCTGCTAATCAGTTATTTTATTCCATCTCTTCTACTATGATGATACAACCCATTCTTTATAGAAATGAATTTGCCTAAGTATTTTTTCTATTTTGTCATATATTGTATCTTTGCTGCAACATTGGGCAAATATAAAATATCTAATACAAGATCAGAGACTGCATTAAATTTCATGAAACCTTGTATCTTTTTAGGGACAACTAAGAAAGTACCTTAAATAAGGATATTGGTATCTCAATCTTAAGTGGACAGAAAAAAAACATAACCATGTGAAAATTAAATCTCAAACACTGAAATACAAAGGAATCTTATTAATAATGTTTTTGACTTATGCGTTCCTACAATTTTTTTCCTAATTACTCATTTTAATATAATTCTGGGAAAAACAGGGTGTCTTCGCCATGAATATGTCAATTTTTTTAATTTTCTTGGGGTTTCTGAGATTTATTAAATGTGACCTGAAAAACACAAGGAAAAAGTCAGGAATACAAAACAAAACAAAACAAAAACAAAAAAAAAGGCAAGACAAATATAGAAGAAATTATAGACCTTTCTAAAGAAAAGTCTTCAGAATAAATATCAGAATATGTATTATTAGAAGGTAATGAACCAAACACAGGTGAAAGGAGAAATATGACTTTGTGACAGCAGGGGTCAGGATTTCATGTCCTAAGGAAACTTTGCTGCAGTAGAACAAGAGTGCGATGGATTCAAATATTTAGAGATATTAAGTATTATCTATACATGAAAGAGAGGAAATGAAAAGCTTTTGACTATTTTTGGGTCTATGAATGACATTAATAATGTTAATTTACAATTGCTTTAATTGTATAGGAAAATCTATGTAGTCAGAGAGGTTTGTTACCAAACACAGATGGCCAGACATTTCAGATTTCCATTTCAAGAAAAATGCGACTGCACTATGACTGGATTCATGAAACCTTAACAAAAGTAAGTGAGATATTGGTATTCTTTAAATGTTATTTAAAATATGAGATTCTTCTGTTAAATCTTGGTCTTGTTGTATTTCAGAAACGTGGTCCTGCCAGGCTTTTGGACTCGTCTGCAAATACTTTCGAACAAAGTACAAGGGCCTACAATGCCATGAACAAATTCCTCAGTTCTTTTATTGATCATGTATGTATATTGACATTACTGTATTGAGGAAAATATTCTAAGTACAGACTAGAAATTGTAAATCTAGAGGACTGTAATTCCTCTTTAAGCATATGTGCTTTAAGATTTCTTGTTAAATGTTTTATGGCACTCAGAACAGTGCTTCATTCAGCAAAAAAAACAATTGGAGTGCTGTCCAGCAGTGCAGACTGCACTTAAAAATGACAAATCCTTTTTTGTTATGTACTTATTTTTGTCTTGGAATAGACCAGTGGGGTTTGTTTCATTCATAAAGGTCTAAGTAGCTGTACTTCTCTTTGTAGCAGATTTGAAATCATAAAACAAGGAGTGTTGTTTTTCTTTTTCTTACAGGTTCATAAAGAAATGGATTATATTGTTAAAGATAAGTTGCTGCTTGAACGAATTCTTGGCATGGAGTTCATGGAACCAATAGACAAAAGTATTTTTTATAATGGTAAAAAGATGTGTGGTATTTGTACTATTTTAAGAATCCTGGTTTCTGTATAGATTTCTTTCCCAGGATTTATAATCTAAAATGGACTTTACAGCAGGAGGAATTATTGAATGGCTGCTTGTGAGGGAGGTATTTAAGAGAAGTTCTTTAGGTTACAAAAATCCTGTTTATAATTTGTCTGTTGACTGTGATGTTTTGGATTTAAGGCAGCTGAAAGTGACAGATGTGCACATGTGTACAGATGTGCACATTTATGAAATTCATAATCATAAGCATTGATATAAATATATTGTTTTACAGTCTACACTGCTGTGGTTCCCAGAAGTTTAGATATAAATCAGGATTTCATGCACTGAAATACACAATTTATAATGAAAATACATTGTTTCCAATCAAACTTGTATTGGACATTTTTTGAAAAAGTAAGAAGAGGGAAAAGAATATGTTTCCTGTAATTGTTTACATATCCTTTTCTTTTATAGAAGTGGTGCTTTTTGATAAAATAATGAGGTAGATACATGGTCTAGAGTACTTTGGGTGTGAAAAAGGTACTGTCACCTTAAAAGACCCATTTTCTGGGGAAACATTAAATAAAAATAATGCTAAGCTCTGAACCTCCTCCTAAATACGGCATTAAGCATATGTTTTTAGATTTTCTTGAGCTGGGGCCAGAGCTAATAGTTACTAAAACTTCTAGCGACAAGGAAGTTATATCTGCTTCTTGGTTTAAAACAGCTTCTTAGAATAATCTGATCGAGAATTCAGGAGTAAATAGAGTTGTGTATGATTGATGGGTTTTACTTATTGTCTTCATCAGTATGATGCCATTTTATAAGTGAAAAGTTTGTATTATTTTTCAACAGAATGACAGGACAATCTCTTTGTTGCCACAGAATGTTGTAAATTGCTCTATCTCTGATTTTCCTTTTTCTTATCAGCTTCCACAGCACAGACTGATGAACTCCACAAGCTTGCAACTCACAGAAATACTAATTTTTTAAAAAATGTTCTCTTTCCATAGATGAAGGACACTCTTTCAGTGATGTTCTCTATTATGGCAATGAAACAACACTGCTCATCTTTGATATCCTGTTTTTCTCGGTTGTGGATTTAGCTTCCCAAAGTTTCGTTTTAGCAGCTATTCTAACATATTTGCAACAAGAGGTAAATTTTTATTTTAAGAACAAAGTAATTTTTTTAAATGGGAGTCATTATGGCAGTTTAAATAGTTAATTAGATAATAAATGCAGTGAGTTAGCAGTGTGCAGTGAGAGATGATTATATTGAGACCTTGTAAAGTAGGGTTTTTATTTATTTTGTCAAATAGACTTGTGAGAAATTAGTTTTGTTCACATGGTGATCCTGAATAAAGAGATTACAAATAATTTGCAATAGAAAATACGAATATCTGTTAAAATTAATCTCACATACTTCTGTCATAATTTAGGGTGGAAATGTAGTGGAAAATGTTTTAAAAGTGCTAAAGGAAATTAAGCACCTAATTCATATTACTTACAATTTAAAGATAATCTGAAGTTACTATTTTATGTTAGATAATGAAACATACTAGTCTAAGTATTTCTTCATTAATACATGTTTTCCAAAATGTTCTTAGTTATTTAGGTTTATTCGTAATACACTTGGGCAGAAGAATTTGGCATCCAAAACCTTGGTGGATCAAAGATTTCTCATTTAATTGAGAAGATGAAAAACGATTAAGGATTTAATCATGGAAAGTATGAACTTGATACAAGCATCTCTGACCTGCAGATTAATTGTAGTGCACTTTTCAACAAGAACAATATATGGGGTTTGAAACCTGTCATTTTTTATATTCTGTGCTATTATGCTTTATTTTTCTGTATTTATATGTTTGGTTTTTTTTAATTTGTGAACACTAAGCCATGGGACGTTAAAAAGAAAGGTACATGCAAATAAGACAGAAATAAACTTACTGTTGTTATTAATAGAATAAGATAAAAAATATTTCATTCCATTTGATAAGATGTGGACCACTGACTTTGAGGCAACAATTTGAGCATCTGATTGACAGGAGAGGTTGCCAACTCTAAAATTCTCTGAAAATACCTTAATTTTTTTTTAAAGTTATTTTGAGGTGTAATGTTTAGCAAACATATGTCGAATTTTACACAGCACAGGATTTGTTCTGAATTAAGTTAGTATTTCAGGAGGAATTTTTAGAGATTACTTATTTGCAGTGACTCCCACTTGAAATTTTAATATTTCTGTCTTGTGTTATACAATATTGTATAATTCTGTCTCATCTCTTGGAGTTCATCATTGTTTTTTTGAGTGTGGCCTACACATGACATCCCAAAGATGTGTTTGAGGTACAGTGGTGTTACAGTGATGTAGAGAAAGAGGCTGTGATAGAGCAGAGGAGATGGTCATCAGCATTTGAGATTTGTTCTTGATCTTCTGTCTTGTGATGTAAGATATTTAGGGCAACAACAGTAATTATTCTGTTCACTTTTTCTACACAAGTGAAATGGAACGATTTTTTTAATCTTTTTAGAATTGTTTTCACAGGTGCTTATGGTCTCTTTAGTTTTCTGATTTTATTATCTTTAGATATAACAGAGACCATAATCATTTTACCATCATCATATTTTTGGAATATAGACAAGTTCATAATTACTCAAGTGCCAGGGGAGATTGTGAATGACCTTCAATTTGCCTTAAACTGAGGTGTCTACCTCCCATTTTTATCACTGAAAAGTCTCCCTACCTTTTTATACTTAATGTTTTTTTCAGGAAATGGTTAAACATGAATAGTGTTTGCTGAGTTTATTGCTGTTACTTGTCTTTAGATGATTCAACAAGGGACTTACACGAGCAAAAATACCAGAAAAATATCAGTCAACATCACCTCATGTTTATTCTGAAACAGAGATTGAGGACATGATTAGTTGAATTTAGCAGATTTCCCATGCAGACATGCTTATCTGACTTGAGGCAGCATTGCATTTCAGATGGTTTTTGGCTTCATAAAGAGGAACATGTTCTCATGTTGGTACTATGTCATATCATAATAAACTGAGAGTAACATGGACATAAATCTCACTATTGCTCCATTGCATTTGCTTTTGGTGTTGCAAATCCTGTGTCACTTGCTAGTCCAGTACAGTTGTATTGAGTGATAGAATGTGCCTGCCAGTAAGACTGGGACCAGAGAGATAACTGAAAAGTTGATTTGCAGTGGGATATCCAATTATTAATGTGCAGTTTAGCATGGGCATTTCCATTTCATGCTTTACTTGCTTCTGTCTGCTTATGGACACAACTTGGTTTGTTGGTGCACACTGTGCCTCAGAAAAAGTGTGCATACAAAATTTCTAATGGAGTGAAGTGTACAGGATAAATAAAATTATTTTGTTACATTTATGGTGAATGTAGTAATTAAAGTGTCAATTAGGTTCTGGATCTGTTTAAACAGCAAAAAATCATATTTCCACTGGGAACCATGACTATATGACCTCATTAGTTGTGAGGTTTCTTGTCAGTGATCTACTGAGAGCCAAAACTGTAAATTAAGCTAAGGAGCCATCTGAAAAAAGAGTCTGCAGTAGGACATTCACAAGGCAAAGTTTTCCTCACCTGGTGTCCATGTATTGCTTTGGATATCTTTGCATAGCTTAACGAAAGTTCTTACAAGTTCTACTGCAAAGTCCGTGTATGAGAGGAAATAAAATCTTTGTCATGTGACCATATTTACTCATGCTACCAGATGTGACTAAAGGGTGTAGGGAGTTGCTGTGGTCCATTAATGAGTGAGGGTGACCCTGGTGAAATGCCCTAATTGTGGTCTTTCGAGCAGTACAACTGTGAAGAGAACTGTGCATCACTGTCAGTGCTCACACGTACAGGCTTGTTCTCCTCTCTGATTTCTGGTGATGTGTTCATGAAGTTTTTCCAGGGAACAGAACCACATCTCAACCATGTCTCCTCCAGAGTGGTCAGATTTATGACCAACTAGAGTCAGAATAACTAAACTGTCTAGACTTGGGTGAATCAGAGAATGTCTGAAAGCAGAATGAAGATGTGGCTGTGCCATCTGTAGATGTGTGGTTTTAATCAGTTCTGGTTTTATCAGTCCACTACCAGCAGAAATGGAGACATGTTAGCATGTGGGCTCTCACTCAGTACCTCATTCTCAAGGCTTATGCTAACCAGGTGCACCTCTCAATACAAAACTCCTGCTTTGAGTTTGCTTTAGATGTGCCTTTAATTATCTGCTGCACAGTAGGGCACCTGAAAGATTTCATGACCTTGCATTTTGCAAGAACTACTGTTAAAAGCAACTCTTCTTAACAGATAAATGATAAATTAATCTAAAAACATCCTGTCAAAACAGTTCAGTCACTTGGCCCTCTCCTTCTCCTCAGTGTACACACTACTCTGTTTTGTTTTATTTTTCCAGATCATTTGTCTAAAATGTTAATATATCTAACATAGGCACTCTACATGATTTAGGAGATAATTACAGGAGTCAAAAGCTCCAGGAATTCACAGAAGCTTTGCTTCACTCTTGCTGTCCAGTGAACACTTGGAGCAGGTTGACTGAGCTTTGTTCCCCATTCCTTGATATTTGTTCAGGAAATACCAAGCTTGATATTTGTTCAAGAAATATCCCTTGTGATTGTATTTCCAGCTTAATGGTTTTTATTTTTTTTTAATTAATATGCATCTACAATGTGTTGTTCATGTGATGAGTGGCTCTCAGGCTTCTAAATGTTCTGTTTGCCCAGCATGGCATTTCAGTCTCTCCTGTCTGTTTCTCTGAGCAATAAAAAAAAGTCAAAGATTTGAGATGGGTTTTTTTCCACTTGTTAATTAAGTTGACCCAAACCTACAATGTTTTGTCTTCCATGCACATGAGAATGGGGCCAGAGGCTGCTGTTGGCTCTCTAGTCCAGAGAAGCTCTGTCAGAACAAGTGTGATAAAGGGGTTTTGCCATCTGTGCAACAATGGAGGGTATGGTTTTGGATAGCCAAAACTAATGGAAGGAGATGGTTGTTTTTTGCCTAGTTAGTCACCAAACAAATTATTTCTACGTATAATTAACATTTGTATGCACGGACCAAGTAAAGTAACTTCAAAAATACATTAAAATTTACAGGTTTCATGTACTGGTGAGGACTTGCCATTTTACTCTGACATTCATTTGAGTGGTAGGGGCAGGTGTGTGACTGAGATAAACCCTACCAGAGGTGAGAAGTGGAGCTGGCAGGGTGTTCAGCTTCCAGCCTCCCATCAGCTGCTGCAGCACAGTGATGCCAGCCAAGGCGAGCTCAAGGGGTTTTGGTTTGTTTTCAGGCTCAGCAGGAGTGTTTGAGCAGTGGGTGGAGGGGACAGTGACATGGTGACACACTCCTGAGGAAATCGCAAGTGAATGGATGGTGGAAGGAGGTAACTAACCAAACCTCTCAAAACTGGTCTCCCTCAACACTACTTATTTTCCCCTGACTTTTTTTCTCTACTCAGTACCACACCCATTTCTCCTGTACCTTTTCACTAATTAAAAGTACTTTTCAACTGTCCTGTGCCCCAAGCCACTGCCTTCAGGCAGTGCCTGACACAACCTCTTCCATCACCCCATCACTGTCAACTGAGATGCAGATCCTGCTCCTCCCTTCCTGCAGGTCTGGCACACAGGCTCTGCCGAGGCAGCTGCTGCCTCTCTCCACTTCCCTGGGCAAATGAGGAGAGCTGTGACCTCAGCAGGAGAATGCTGCCAAGCTGAGCAGCACTGTTTGCCAAGGTGTGCCTCAGGGTTGCAGCACAGGTTCTTTGGTGAGAAAAGTGAAAATCCAAACTCAGCCTTAAAAGTCACTTTAAAAGCATGAAGTCCCAACTTCTGTGTATGGCTAAAAGAAGGAATGAAACCAAGACGCCTCAAAAACCCTGCTCTTTGAGCACTGGCTTCCTCCAGCTTTGCCTCTTCTATTGCCTGCATATCATCTCCCTCCCAGAACACCACCTTTCTCCCTTCCCAGCCTCCTACTGTGGCAGAGCAGACAGACAACCCCTGTAAGAAAGTCACAGTCCTTGCTGCCAAAGGGAACAGGGCTGTGGATGATGTCCTGCAGGTAGGGTGGCTGAGCTGTGCCAGCCTCCATGGGCACAAGTGTGCAGGCAGGTCTGGACTCTAGTGCCCATGGAGAGAACCTGTATCCACAGATTGGGCTAGGGATCCTGAAGCCTGTGGGACAATCCCCAGGGAACTCCATGGGAGATGCATTTGCCTCTCTGCAAGCTGAGTTTCATTTTACCCTGGTAGAGTTTCAGTAAGTTGTGATACTCCAGAGGCCTGACCAGCTGTATCCCTGTGTTCCAGACTGCTTTACCAACCTACTGATACTACTTGAGATTTGTCACTCCTTTAGTTTTCCCCTATGACTTCAGTCACAGCAGGAGTAGCTCCAAGCCTGGGAGTTGGGGAGAGGTGATGCAGCCCTTGGAGTTAATGAGGAAATATTTGATGTGCAAAGCTCATCTATGGAATAGCTCTGCAGAGGTCAGGAGGCAGCACTGCATTAGCTGACATGGAGAATTTCCCTTTGAATGTTCAGCATTAGTTCTTTTGTTAATCTGTGAAAGCTGAGCCCACACCTGTCAATCTCCTCACAACCTGTGGTGTTCATGGAATCAAACCAGAGGCTGAATCTGAGCAGAGAGAAGGAAATGTACTTGCCATAGCACTAAATCAGTTATTCCTAGAAAACCTGCAGCAATTAAGAGACAGATCTAGATGGTTTATTTCAGTTATTGGGTTTTCTACACAAGTGCCTTGTATTAAGGAATTATCAGATTTCCATTTTACAGCTCTGTGTCAGAGTAGCGGAAAGGCTCACGCAGTATGGAGGAAATGGGAATGGATAAATTGACCTGCAACCCCATGGTCACCATAATTTTCTCACCCTGGTTTACAGCTGCAGGAAAATAATCCCCTTCAAATCATACAAGAAATAAGTCTCCAGTTCTTTTTGCAAATGCTAAATGGAGATATTTGCTTTTGGCTTTGCCTGATCTCTGGGACAAGAAGAGTTGCACCAAGTGACCTCCCAGAGTTACCTCCCAGAGCCTGATTCCCCTTCTGTCCGTGCCCTGCCACTGGCAGCCAACCTGAGATGAATAAATTTGAAACTTTCACGTGCTCCAGTTCCCCCTGAATCCTCTACACACTCCATGGAGCTATTGGGGCAGTATCCCCCCTCCACTGCCTCTTGGAGAATGAATCTGGGGATTGGCTTTGGGGCACATCCCCAGGCTGCTCCCCCACCTGCACCAGCCCTTCTCACCTCTTCCTTTTCAGGCTAACCTGGGCCTGCAGAGCGCCAACCCCAAGAATTATTGTCAAGGGGATTGCAAGAGTTAAGCTGAAAGCTTTATGTTGAGTAACAACTGTGCTGAAAGCTCGGTATTTATTGCACTATGCTGGAAGGTCAGAGCAGCAATGACAGTGGGAGAGAGGGACGCCTCAGGTGTTAATTTCTCCTAAAAGCATACAGTCAGAAACTAGTTTCTGATTTTTTGACATTTGAGACAGGGAATGAAAAGGCTGCATTTCCCATTTGCAACATTTTCTTTTTTTCATGTGTGTAGGTATTAACAGCTGAGCTTCACTGTTGAAAATACCAAAATTACTTGTACCTTGTAGTGCAAGTTATTCTCTCTACAAACACTGGAAAATATTACTGCATGGTCAGGCACATGACAGGACATGCAGATTGCTTTCTGTGGAGATTACAATGCAGCGAGTGTTGTGACATAGGGCACCCAAAAGCTCAGTGCAGAACTTGATGAGACTCTGGGTTCTCCCCACAACATCCTAAATCCACAGGGACAGGGAGGTGCCCCTATTTATAAGGATGGAGGCAAAGCCTAACAAATTCATCTGTGTAGACATGGTTACAGTTCTTAAAAAAAAAATTNAGAGAATATGGCTGGCCTGCTTGGACAGGCAGCTGCAGCTCACTGGTGGCTAACACTGATTTTACTACATATTATTTCTCTTAGGTGACACCCTGTCTTTGCATTTGCAGAAACCCCAGCACTGTGCCATTTGGAAGGCAACACAACTGAATTCCTTTGAGGGCTGCACATACTGTGATGAGTCTCAGGGATTTGTGAGCATGGTGATAAGAAAGTGCTGGGTCTGAGGCCTGTGGATCAGGACCATCTGGTCTGGCAACAGGAAGAGCAGGATCCTACAGCGATGCTGTCTGGTTTGCAGCTGCAGATGTGCAGCTGTGACACCCCTGTTATACAGGTTGTAAGGAAAGGTTGGCTGCTGTCAGTGAGGAAGTTTTGCTTCCTCACCCCAAATACTGTGAGCAAGCCACAATTTCCTCAATCTTTAGCTGTTTAGAGCTAGCATTGCTCTCCAGTGGTTTATTTCTGACAGTCTGAATAAATGCAGAGGAATGCTTTGATGACACACTTCTTTAAAATAATAATATCCATTGCCCATGCGCAGCAGACAGGAAGCCAGAAGAGGCTATGAGGTAATGGAACCTCCCTTGGTGGCCACTCAGAGTTCTTGGCCCCTCTGGCACAGTCATACTGATTCCCCATCCTTTGTCATCAAAGGAAACGCTGCCTCTTCAGCAACCATTGCCAGGGAAGGGCTGGGATTCTTTACCATGCAATTAAGTAGCAGACATTTAAATGTATCTAGATTGGAGAACAGAAAGGAGTTTATCCGCTCTGGGGAATGACTTTTGTCTCCTACTTTACCTGGGAGAGCTTGAAATGGATGCAGTAGGTAAAGGCAAAAGTTAGAGAATTCAGAAAGCTTCATCTCCCACCAGTGATCACCATACCATCCATAGTTATAGAAGCTGTACTGGAAACCACAGTGTGTAATTGGAGGAGGAGGATGTTTTTACCTTCTCTTCCTGTGTGTATGTAGGAGAGTAAAATCCTGGCTGCTCTTCACACCCCTTGTCAGTCTCAGCTCAAGGACAGCGTAAGAGACATCTGCAAGCAGCACGAGCCAGGTCTGTGGATGCTTGTGCTTGGAAATAAACACCTCTCGAACCCAGCTCACAGCTGGGAACAAGCCTCAACCCCTGATATCATCTGTGCAGTGGCACTGAAATGGATCTAGCTGGGCAAGTGGCTTAGAGGGTTGTTGGTGAGCAAGGAACCCTGGCAGGGTTTGCTGTCCTGCAGGGCCAGGATGATGCTGGTGGCACCAGGTAAGGGGAGGAAAAAGTGGAGGAACCAGCCTGGGAAGAGGTGCCCGGGGCAGCAGGCCTCAGTTTTGCCCAGAGACACCAGAGCAAAGTGCAGCACCAGCCCAGGATCACGAGTTCTTTCAGCTGTGTTTTGGCATTGCATAGGAAAGATATGGCAGCCCATTCTTGTGTAGTCCTTCTGTGCAGCCCCTTTGCCGCAAGGAGAGCGTGCAGTAAATGTTAATGCTGAACACACGGTACCGCCCCGTCCCTGGCTGCCGGCAAGCTGTGCACCCAACAGGGGCAAGCTGGGACTACAGTCAGGGTCCTGAGCCAGTGCAGTGGAGACAATCACCCAGTCACAACACCTTCTCACATGCATTTGTATTCAGACCTTAGCCAAGAATTACCAGATTCCCTTGTCGCAGCAAATACATGAGAAAGGCATTTCTTGAGAAAAGTGCCTACAGTCCAGGAAGTTGCCATCTTCCAGCTTTTCCATATGACAGAGGCACAGGAGATCCATGGTACAGAAGGGTATATGCACCAAATTAAACTGTGGGAGGATTGAAGCCATCAGCAAGGTGGGGAGTAGAGAGCAACGTCCTGTAGGGCTCCCAGCAGTGGGTCTGGGTAACCCCAGAGTGCACTTTCTTCCTGCAAACCGCCTCTGCAAACAAACTCGATGGTTCCCAGCAGGGCGGCCACGCTGGCAGGTAAAAGGTACCTGGCCCCCAGGTGTTTGTAACCATTAGCCCAAGAGTCAGTAGGGACAAGTGACCTTCCTGGCCCAAGTCATTGCTTAAGAGTTTAAAGAAGGGCTGTAAGCAATGATAAAATGCTCCAAAGCTCATATCCCTGTCCACAATCTGGGGATGCTGCAGGTCTGTGTCTCCTTTGTTTCCAAGGAGTGATTTAGCTACAGGAAAGGGGAAATCGCCCTATTTGCTTTGGCTGGAGATGTTTTTCTCAAGGAAACCCACCAAGCACATGCTGAAACCCCACTGGTGGCCTGACTCCCCTTGCTTTGTCAGCACAGGTTCTTGCACAGTTTGCTCCCCAGGTAATTCTTTTTAGGGTTAATTTCTGAGCAGGGGAAGGCATTCATGCTCCCTATGAACTACACTGCTAAACACAATTTTCCTCTGGGTTTCCACATACATAGAAAGGTTGTACTCGAACCAGACCTGGAACAGAAATGTTTCAAACAACCTCCCTCTTGTTTGCTCAGTCCCAGAGCAGTATTGATTTAAGAATATTGTCTTGATGGTAACCTGTTGGAAAAGTTTAAATCCCTTTCACAACCTGGAGAGAAAAGGGGGCCTCTCAGTGCAGGTTCTTCCCAGCAGTGGCAGGGGTTGGCACTCCCCAGGCAGCCATCTGTGCTCATTAATTCTGCTGGAAGGCTGCACCGGCCCATCATAGGGAAAAAAGAAGGTCTCTGGAAAAGCACGAATTAAAGTAGCTGGTAATTCCCCTTTTGCCTGTACCTGAGCATGCATGCTTAAATGAGATACAGCTTCAAAACAGTGATTTCAGAAGGCTGTGCCAGTGCTGGAGCCCTGCTGGGGTTGGGCTGGCTCCTGGGTCACGGGGCTGCACCCCAAAAACACGGAAGAGAGCTGAAACGGGCAATGTATGCAGGGGCATCTTTGGGAGCGTGTAAAACTGTGGGACAAAAGGCACACTTGCGAAAGCCCTGGAGGCTGAAGGAGGAAGGGTGTTTTCTGGCATCCCTTCCTCTCTCCAGCTGCTGCTCCCAGCGCAGCCGCAGCAGCGCTCGCACACCCCTGCGCCGCCCGTCCGCCCCGAAAAGGCCCTTTGACGGGGAAGCGTCGCGTTGGGATCAGAGCCATTGCGCAGGAGCAGCTCTGCCGTCAGGCCGAGCTCTGCTCAGCGGGAAACTCCTCGCAGCTGCAGAAGGAGGAGGCGCAGAGGCTCTGGGCACCTGGCCCGGGCCCGAGGGACAAGGAGGAGCAGTTTTCACGCTGGTCTTACACATGTTGCTGGGGGTTGCTTGGCTGTCGCCCCAAACTCCTCTTCCCTTCTAAGCTCAGAGTCCACTCGTTCATCCTTTCTAAGGGACACATCCTCGCCTTATGCACCTACCTGTTCCAGACACTCCATCTGATTACCACCATACTGCAAGACTGCAAGTGTCTCCTTGTCCTTGTGTCCCACAGCCGGCAGTCCCACCGCCCTGCAGTCCCTTCATGGAGCCAGGGCCGACCACTGGGAATGGGTGCTGCTGGGCAGCTCTGGCTACCACCATCCTGTCCAGTTACACTCAATTGCTGACAGAAGTCAGGCCAGACAAAGCCAAGATTTTTCTTGGACAGAAAGGAACTACAGGCCAGGGAAATTCTCCATCCAGGACCAATACAGGACATCATTTTGTTTCTGGGGATAGAGAGAACTCAGCCAAAGAGGGTAAAAACATCCTGGAACATAGGAGAAATGCCTTTTGATGAAATTAGCTGTTGTTTTCAAAAAATACCTGGGTTGAATGCTGAAAGTTTTGGTGTGGCAATCTAATTTATGTGATGCAACTGCAGCACAGAGAGTTGGGGATGCCCATAGAGAATGGTAGTTGAAACACTCCAGAATATACTCCCAAATACTTTGCAAAATGTTGTATCACCTCTTTGCCATCAAATATCTGCCAAGCACTTGGAGATCCCTGGCCCAAGCCCGCTCTGTGCAGCCCGCTCTTGTACAAGGACAAGTTCTAGCCTAAACACGGCCTTCCAACAGCAATCCCAGCGCTGCCAGCAGGGTTTCAATGCCGAGGCTTCTACACAGTGAACAAAACTGTGACCTCCCTGGACCACCCCAACCACTGACTCTCCTTCTGCTGGCTGCCAAGGGATCAAAGCCAAAGGAACAGCCTTCAATTTCTGCTTGTGACAATCTCCCCACTGAACTCCAATCAAGTTATTTAAGTGCCCAACAAAAGCATAAAATATATATTAAAGGGACTTCAAAACAACATAGGAATAGGATCTCAGTGAGGGACAGCATAAACATGAAAGTATAGTCTTAATTAAAGCCAATCTCCCTGTAATTATCTCAAGTTATTGGTCATTTTGTAATGTCATGAATACAATAATCTGAGTTAATGTTCTTTTATGTATATATTATATTGTTATATGGAACAATATACAAATCACTTCAGAGTTATTAGCTTGTTGTCATCCACATCTATATCTTACAACTTTTATTCAGTATGAACTGAGGCAAAATAGCTAGACCTTAGCAAAGCCTCAGTTATTTTAGATCAGTTATGATCAGAAATGCACTTCCATGAAACCATGAGGCCATATAGTCACCTGCATACACGTACATTCCCTGGTCACAAACTCAGTCAATTCAGGGGTTAAAACCACGTTTTTCCTCACCCCCAGCATAGCCAAATGTAAATAGGCCACTTGTTTTGCTGCTCTGCTCTGTGTGTCAGCCACAGAGGGTCCAGAAGTTAGTTCTTAGCTGGTAATTTTGCTTATTATGAGGGAGGCAGAGCAGCATGTTCATTTACAGCCACATCACCTCTGCTGACAGAAGTAAAAATGAGTTTTTGTCAACATCAATAGACAAATTAGAAACTGCTCTGGAGAGACAGAGCTCTGGTAGCCCCATTGTGTCAACAGTGAAAGGAGGGGAGAGCCAGCCCCTTCCAGCCACCGACTGCAGGGGATGGGAGGGACCTGGCTCCCTGTAAGGCTGCTCCCCTCTGCTGCTGGCCTGGTGTGAGGGCAGCTCAGGGACCCTGGCCAGGCGCAGAACGAGCAGGGCTATGCTCCCTGGATTTGGTGGCTCAGAGTTTGCTGGTTTGGCTCCCACTGGTCACTGCAGCTCCACCAGGCAATAGTGCGTGTCCCACAGCTGGCAGGAATTTTCTTCAAAACAACAGGCTTTTATCAGAAAATGCCAGTTCATCAAATTCAGCAGGTTTTTAACCAGAAGAGCAGTTTCTAATGAAATTCTTAAAAAAAAAAAATAAAATAAACAGATTCTTTTCAGGACCTGCCTCATTCCTTCCTGGTTTCTTGAGCTGCAGTTGCCATGGACTCATACATCCACAGCTCCACAGGGCTGTTAATATTTCAGACTTTTTATTTTCCAGGGATGAGAAGCCTGGAAAGGCCTTTCACAAACAGGCCTTATAGGTCCCTGCAGGACAGGACAGAGCCTGGCGTCCTGGAGGATATCCTGTCACACCAAGGACAAAAAGGTTCCAATGCCCAGGGAACAAGGAGCCTGGACACATTGATGAAGACTTGGATAACACAGAAAGAAATTCCTGGACTAAAGGAAGTTTATAGGAACACCAAACCCTAAACCAACTAAAACCCCAGGATCTCCATTCAGGTTTCATACTATCACAACTTCATTTTGAAATTGAACATCTCCTTTGTTTTCTGTGAGGAACAGGCCCACCACCTGTCCTCCCACCCCTGAGAAAGGAGAATTCTTGTGCTTTCTAACTCTCCATCCTTTCCTCTCACTTCTTGCAGTATCTGCAGGTTTTCCTGCATATTTCTTATGGGAAAATACATTTCCCTCAGTGCTGTCTTCATGGTATTGAGGGCACACAATTTGTTGTTTTATCCAAGTGCTTATCTCTCCTATGTTTGATGTTTATAAGAGCTATTTGCCAATGATTTCCAAGGTGTTTTAATAACAGGTGTTGCTTCCTTTATGTATGTCAGAGTGAAATAGCCTGAACAAGATCCAGAGATAGTCCAAAAAAGGGACACACTGCTCTGGCTATGATAATCTCTTCTTCTGGATAAATGTTTCCTTCCATCACCCAGGGTGAGACTGGATATCCGATTAGGTGGGTCATTTAATGCTGCTGGAGGGAGAAAAGGTTACTCTGTGCAGTCCAAGGGCTCTTCATGCAAGGTGACAAGACCACAGCCCTCATTGTGTAACCTGTGCAGAGCTGTTTGGATGCCTTTCCAGCCCTCGGCTCAGAGAAAACCAGTCCCCAGGGCTCACACTAAAGGTGACATTCAGGGCATTTTGTAAACATGCAGCCTAGATCTGACAGACACACTTCCCAGACCCCAAAGGCACAAGGCACACACTTATAGCCTTCCTCACAACTTGAAGTGCTTCCATTGCTGTTATGGATTATTACCTGTGGCTAACCATGTGCTTAGTTATAAGGACCAGCTTGAACTCCTCATTAACAGCCATATCAGATATCCACACATTCCTCCAGAACTCTGGTTCAGCCTCACACGGTGCTGGTGGGTGTAAAGAAGCACCAGCTGCAAAGGGTGTCAGACCCAAGCTGAGAGCAGAAAAGGTGTCCCATAGTTCCACAGGGTTTGGAGGAAAGGCACTAAATACATTCCTTTCCTTTGGCCTCAGGGAAGTAAAAGCAGCAAGTGACATAGGGAACAACAAGAGAACATGAGGGAAGATGACGGGGAGAGAAAAGGTTTCCCCATTGTCACCACTGAGGCTTTGTGCCTACAGCAGGGATTACGAGATGATTTCTGATATCAAATAAATCATGGCCTCCTGCACCACCCTATTTTTCTTACAATTGCTTGATTACCAGATCAGCTTGTACATTAAAAGCACCTGCCTCAAGGTTGTAGTATTGTATCTTGAGCAGAAAGAAGCAGAAATCATCACCATTCTCAGTATGGTGCTTTTTTTTGGTCAAGAAAACCATCAGAACCACAGGCAGCTCAGATGACAATGCTGCCCTCTGTAACCAGGTGGCTAACTCCTCAGCAACAGAACAGATGCAAAAAATAAAATGTTAAGAAGAGCTTAGGAGTCAATAAATGGAGAGGCAAACACTTTGATTTGGAGACTGGCCTGTCCTCTTCCCATACGGATGGTAGAGGTTTACTGAACTCAGAGACAAAAGACTGCTCAGTCCTTCATCATTTTCTCTTCGGTTCTCTGTCTTTGCTGTGTTTGCTGCTGGCAGAGCAAGTTCTGCACTCAGTCACTCCCAACCAGTTGTCATGAGAGCTGATCAACACCTTGCACAGACACCTGTGCACAGAACATGCTTTTACTGACTGACCTCCTTCTCCAGCAGTACTTCACTCTGGGCCTCATCAGATTTCCACCACAGGAAAATTCGGGCACTCCTTCCAGTGCTTTGATTTTGATTAAAAACATAGCTTTAATTCTACTCATAATTTTGAAGAACTTGGATAATTTTAACAGAGCTTTAAAAAAAATCACATAATTTTTCATCTCCTAATTACTGCATCAAAACATGAAAAATTATAGATTTGCTATGGTCCATGTTTCAGATGAGAGCTCAATGCCAGTTTGCCACTGGGGACTAAAGATAAAGCAAAGATGAAAGAGTAAATGCAGTCCTGCGTGTTCAACACAGAAGCCAGCCATACTGTTTCAAGGCACATTTCAGACACAGCCACAACTGATTTGGAAAGGAAAACTCAGCTACAGCTTGAGAGAATTCAGTGCTAGCTGGAGCAATGATCACTTGCTCTCTTAATGGAACTTTACCAGAAAAACAATAACATCCTTAATATTTCTAGCACAAACCAGGCATGGATCCAAAAATATTTTAACTCTGAGCAACTGGGGAAGTGAGCTTTTTCCACCGTGTGTTCTACTGCAGTGACTCACCAAGGAACTGCTCCCAGTGTAAGGCATCCTTGCACAGTGATCCATCAGGAGCAGTGCTCAGCCAAGCATATGGCATCACAATCACAGGCAGCAAGCTAACTGAAGATTTATTTCACCATGGGTAGGAAATGCATATTTCATTATGTCTGTTATGCAGATGAGCTGGGCATATAACTTCAGAGAGCTCGATTACAACACTAAAGCATGGTGAATGCTGGTTTTCCCTAAAGTTCTACCAGTATGGTATCAAATATTCAAAACAAAGCTCTGTTCATGTCAGTTTGTGGTGGTTTGTCCCAAATGACATGGGGATCCCTACTGTAAGGCACATACATGCATAATCCTGTCTTGGAAAAAAATGACAGGAAAATATTCGCAGTACAAAGGTTGGCCCTACGCCACCTTGTGCTGTGAGAGTCCCACCCACCATCTCAGGAGAATAAAGCATATTTATTCTCACTACTGTATTAAAGAAGAGATGCTGATTGTTTAACAAATCCTTTGGTAACGTGTACCTTTAAGCTCAAGAGGCACAGCTGGATGATGGAAAAGAGCCAAGAGGACAAGCAGACCTGCTTTCCTTGCTCCCCTTTGTTTCTCCCCAGGTCAGTGGCTCCCCTTGCCCCAGCCCAGCCACGCCCTGCCTCCTCTATGGGCAATTCAATTCGCTGAACCAGCAGTACACAATGCAGGGGGAAAAAAATAAAAATAGCCATCTATTTCCAGCTTTGAAGTTGTGTTGTCCCTGCAGAGGGTCTGTGAAGCATGCCAGCCGGCACAAGGAAGGTAGCTGGGCTGCAGGGGAGGAATGCGGGAGCGCGGTGAGGTGAGGATGCACTGTCGCTGCTGTGTCGCTGAGCCGCTGCCCCGCTCGGGCCCGGGAGCACTGGGCACACCCAGATGTGCCGAGTCCTCACCTACAGGGCGGTACGACCCAGCTCCCAGTCTGCTTGGTAATGACTAGGGAGCCTGACAAAACGCCTGAATCATTGCCAATTATCCGTGTGTCAGTTTTGATGTGTTGGAAAGCAGCTCATGGAGACAAGTTGTTCTGACAGTAAGATGTATCTTGTTGCTGCCCAGCTAGGGGAGAAGGCATTTGCTTTTCAGAGGATATTACATCAAATTCTTGACGATTCCTGCTTACCAGCCACCATCCTGAGACCTATCCAAACCACACAGAAGTCAGTGTTAAGACCCACCAGCTGCAGGGTCTTAACACTGGGACTGTTGGGACCTCTGTTTTTGTCAAAATAAATGCCAACATAATGCAGGTATCCTACATAAAAGGAAGCTGTCGGTGTACCTGTTAACCTGGTGGTGTATATTTTTGCAATGAATTAACATGCCATTAAGGACTGGGCTGAATATCTGCACAGAAGGCATGCAGATTGGGTGCAGGAAGTACCATGTCACTCATTGGTTTTGGGGAAAATAAGACAAGGGAAAAATGTCCCCCATCTCACATTTTCTCAAGGATTTTTAAATGAACGTGCAAGATCTTTCATACCACAGTTAACTAACTACAGAGATGGAAATGTGTCTCTCACTACCAGAGTAAAAGAAGCAAGGTAAGAAACCAGAATTACAATACAATAGTGCCAGTTTCTGAACTCAGCTGTAACTATGGCAATCTTCATTCACAGTATTTAATTGAGACTATAGAAAAATAGTGCACTTAGCAAGCTTGAATAAATCACTACCTCACCAGCTTACAAATGTTTCAAAGGCGTGAACTTTTACAAAAATAAAACTTTGTAAGAGATTTGTATTTGCAGAAATTATTTGACATAACTTCTGCATTACCTGTTCATGTTGACTACAGGGACTTGGCTTTTCAGAGTAGCCAAGCATTAAGGGAGATACATTTCAGGAGGACAGACAAAAAAACCCAAAAAAACCACCAAAATTAAGTATTAACATAAATGCTAATACAATGTCCTGTTACTGTGCAATTATGGTTAAAAGCTGGTAATGTCAGCAACATTATTTCACTTTTCCTGGGTTGTATAAAGTCTAATGGGGACACTGGGCCAAATTTTTCTCTCACTTATATGTGTGTTTTTCCCTCCCACCTTCATTGGTGTTAGCAGCCTCAGCTTGCTCCATTGTCACAGTTCCCAGTGCTCCCCATACATAAGCTCAAATAAAGGAGTAGTGTGGTAGTAAGAGAAAAAAAAAAAAAAACAAAGCAGAAGAGATGGATCAATATAGAACATTTCCTCTCTGCATCCAGCTCCCCTGATGTTCTGGGCTGTCAGGCTGTCTGGGCTTCACTCACCACCTGCTCCCTGGTATGTAGTACGAGTCTGTTGCTCATCTCTGCTTCATACAGCATTTTTCTCTACTCTTCTGGTACAGAAAGTAAAAGCAAAAGGATGAAAAATAGTAATTTTCAAACATCAAAGTCAAACCTTTCTTAATAGAGGTGCTTGGTTTGAGACAGCCAGTGAACAAGTTTTTGCTTGCTATTTTATATCCAAGAGAAGCCAGAGAATGCTCTGGATACTGTATTTATTTCAGTGTTCACTATATCAATGCATTACCTAGAGCAACTGCACCATACATGTGTTTGGCAAACACTTAATCTAATCCACAGTCACACAGGTTTGGTTAGTGGTGCTTGGAGGCAACAAAGAAGGCATTTCTAGTTCACAGGGATGGGGCACATTTCTGGCAGGACTCATCACTGAATCCCAGCCAGGTCAGGGACGTCTGGCTTCCCAATGTCACACTACATCTGGTGATTTGGCCTTGCTAGCAAGACCAAACAGGCTTGGCCACAGTAACAAAACAAAAGGTAAAGGTGGCAAGGCACTTGGCAGAATTATGATTGCTGCAGGCAAGATAAAGTCATGAAGACATTGTTGTAAATAACCTCCGTGTATTAATTTGTGCCTGAAAATAACATGATTTAAAAGCAGGAAAACAGTTCACCAGAGGAGTCCGAAATGAGGGGGGCAGATCGGGGGAAGATTTAGGAGATCAACGCATGAATGGATGTGGCTCCTCTGGAGATGGGTCAGCAAGTATGCCCGAGACATCTGCCGGAGAGACTGAATAGGGTCTGCAATGGTCACTGAGACATCTTTTCTGTTTCCCCTGAAAACCCACTCGGAAAAATCAGAATCCCAAAAGGAGGCCGATGAATACCAATACCCGGACAACTGGACAAAAGAAAACCTACCTCGAGGGGAACTAAAATGTATAAAAACTGGACCTCTGGTAGTGGGATTTTGTGAACGCAGGGGGGGCAGGTGCCATAGAGGCCTGTCTCAGCATTCACCCCATTTGGTTCCCGGGATCAAATTGGTCTTTATCGTGGCTGTGGGGTTTTTTTGATTCATTTCTGTACTTGCTGTCATGCGAAAATAAATTTTATTTTTTTATTATTATTACAATTTGGCTCACCTCGTTTATAACAACATGATGGCCTGTACAGAGTGTGCAGTAAATATGGCCTTAAGGAATGACTGTGGAAAATTGTACAATGTGGGAAGAGACTCAGTTAGGCTATAGCCCCTTTTCCCTTAAGTTTTCTTTGAAAGTTTTTTTTTTTTTTTT